>JAJOOD010000784.1:0-14055 GCA_029582525.1 Solanum tacnaense
TTTTTTTTATAAAAGTACTCAAATAAATTTGTAAGGTTGACAAAAAGTTGGTAAGAAAGAGAAAATTATTATTTATTTTTTTTAATTTAATTTTTATTCTAATTCTTACTATATTATATTATATTATATTTTAACTTATCATACAATTAAACACCAATATATATTCTCATCGCATCCCAAATTCATGAAATACAAGTAATAATTAATTGAATTGCCTATTTTAATTCAATAATATACATATTATATTAGATTAATATACTGATAAATCAAAATCAAAATTTTATTTTCTAACATAAATATTATTCACTTTCTATTTTATTTTCAAAAAAAGATTTTGTAAGTATGGATTTCAAAGTACCCAATTAATTATTTTTAATAGTTAATTGACCTTTAATATTATTGATCAATTATATAACATATGATCAATTGATGTAAGTTGACATTCATGAGTAATTTATACATCAATGTTTTTTGAATATATATGTTCATAAGTATTCAAAATTGGTGACATTATAATAAGTATTCAAAATTGATGACATTATAGTAAGTTTTAAAAAACTATTCTTCATATCATAAAAAAATAAAAAATCAATTATGATAAAAGATGCTTAAGCATGAAAATTTCTTCTTAATAAACTAATATATACTTTTTTTTAGAAAATAATAAGATTATTATTTTAGTTAAATGAGTGTGATGAATTAAATAAGTCTATTCTTTTTTTAAAAAAAAACTTCAATGACATGGCATGCCAACTAGGAGAGAATGAGACTTTTGAAGTGTCAAGTATATTTGGAGGAAAATAGGGATAGTTGAGTGATATTTTGGTCCTAAATGAAACATAAATGATATTTCAAGGCAATTCCCTAAACTTGGATGATCATTTAGGGAATTGACTCCATCTTAACCAAACTAAGGTCCTATTACTCCTTGAATTCATTTTTTTTGTAATTTTTTACACCTTTTGGCTTACGTGGCACACCCCGTGACCACGCAGTTGAGGTACGTGGGAGATATTTGGATGCCACATAAGCCAAAAAGGTGTATAAAATTACAAAAAATTGGGTTCAGGCGAGTAATAGAACCTTAGTTTAGTTAAGATGTGTCTCTGAAATTTCGGTCATAGTCTAAAGGGATACTTGTACCTTATCCCCTTTTTTTTCAACTAAAATACATATTCAAAGATAACCTTACCAAAATTCAAAACTTTCCCAAATTCTCAAATTTCAATCTCAAAATTTATGATCAAACGAAAGCTTAAACTCCTTCACTAGAAAATTATATTAATTATGTATAAGTAGGTACCCATGATTGTTGCAACTATAAGTTGTCTAATGCAGCTGGCCATATTGGCACAAAGTCGAGTCCGGAGCCAAAAGGGCAAAAAAAATTGCCAAAAATTCCAAAAGGGCACATCATATTTTTTTTAAAACCAAAACGGCAAATTCGCTCCTGCCAGAGCGATTTTCCTCTGACACATATTAACGCCGTGTACTCCGTTAAAATAAAATCGCTGCCAGGGCAGCGATTTTTGTCTAATTTTTTTTTCTTTTTTTTTCACTAAAATCGCTGGCACAACAGCGATTTTTTAACTCTAATTTTTTCCTCCACCTAATATCGCTGCTATGACAACGTTTTCATAGGAAAAAAAAAATTGGCAACTTTTTGTAAAAACTGTTTTTTGGAAAATCGCTGCCCTGGCAGCGTTTTCCTTAATTTTTTTTCCGAAAATCTTTTCTTAATTAGACTGCCTTTTCAACGATTTTTGTTAAAAAAATTATTTTTTAATAAAAACACTGCCTTGTTTTCAAAACGAAAAACAATTTTTAAAAAATAAAAATTGAAGAGAAACGAATTTAAAAAAAAAAAGAAAAAAATTTAACTAAAAAGCTGTCAAGGCAGCAATTTTCAGCCATTTGACAGCTTTTTTACAAAAATAAAATAAAATAAAAAATATATATATATCTTGAAATCGCTGCCTTGGCAGCGATTTTTGTAGAAATATTATTTTATTTTATTTTATTTTTTGAAATTTCTGTCAACTAGTCAACATCTGATGGTAAATTTCTTTTTTTTTTTTTTTAAATCGCTGCCCGTGCAGCGTTTTTGCTATTTAAAAAAATTAGATAAACTAGTTGATAGAAATTTAAAAAAAATAAATCAAAAGAATTTTAAAAAAATAAAAATAGTTCCACCAAAAGCACTGCCAAGGCAGCGATTTCTAAAAAAAAAAAAATTCCACAAAAATTATAATAACGCTGCAGCAGCAGCAATTTAAAAACAAATAATTAACGCCAAAAAAATAAAATAAATTTGCTTTTATAATAACGCTGTAATAGCAGTGATTTTAATTTTACTTTTTTTAAATAGCAAAAACGCTGCACGGGCAGCGATTTAAAAAAAAAAAAAAAAATTTACCATCAGATGTTGACTAGTTGACAGAAATTTCAAAAAATAAAATAAAATAAAAGAATATTTCTACAAAAATCGCTGCCAAGGCAGCGATTTTAAAAAAAAAAAAACTAGTTCCACTTGGCAACGATTTCAAGATATATATATATATATAATTATTTTTTTTGTAAAAAAGCTGTCAAATGGCTGAAAATTGCTGCCTTGACAGCTTTTTAGTTAAATTTTTTTCTTTTTTTTTTAAAAATTCGTTTCTCTTCAATTTTTATTTTTTTAAAATTGTTTTTCGTTTTGAAAACAAGGCAGTGTTTTTATTAAAAAATATTTTTTTTAACAAAAATCGTTGAAAAGGCAGTCTAATTAAGAAAAGATTTTCGGAAATTTTTTTTAAGGAAAACGCTGCCAGGGCAGCGATTTTCCAAAAAACAGTTTTTACAAAAAGCTGCCAAATTTTTTTTTTCCTATGAAAACGCTGCCATAGCAGCGATATTAGGTGGAGAAAAAAAATTAGAGTTAAAAAATCGCTGTTGTGCCAGCGATTTTAGTGAAAAAAAAATTAGACAAAAATCGCTGCCCTGGCAGCGATTTTATTTTAACGGAGTACACGACGTTAATATGTGTCAGAGGAAAATCGCTCCGGCAGGAGCGATTTTGCCGTTTTGGTTTTAAAAAAATATGATGTGCCCTTTTGAATTTTTTGGCAATTTTTTTTGCCCTTTTGGCTCCGGACTCATTCATTGTTGGCACAGTTAGTGATAATGAAGACCCACCAAAATCAAAATGCACATTTATCAATTCAAATAATTGGATAAATACTTCATGTACATAACAAGTTTCAACTACATGTGTATGCTATATGCTACATGTAACTGGTACATAATTAATCCTTCTTACTCACAAAGTATCTATCAAATACACATATGTGGAAAATATTTGTCTATTCATAATTTAAAAACACAAGAGATACAACCAATGAAATAAAGTGCATGAATCAGATACATTAGTAAAAGGCATGTATCCAGATTCAATAATTAATAATTTTTATTTATGTAAGATTTTCAAATGAAGGTTTGTATCTAGTTCAAAAACAACAATATACTTTGTCAGAATATTCAACAAAGTAACAACCTCACATATTGTTCTCTAAATATGAAACAAATTTAAATTTCTAAAAAGAAAAGTTGTTCATTTTGTTGTTGCTCGAAAATAAATGGAAGAAATTAGAATCTTTATAGAAGTTGTTAGACTAAATATACTCAAAAGCTGTTAAATGAGTGATTTCCTCCTAAAATTAAACCTTTTTGTTACAGTCCTTAATTAAACATGTATCCATTCCTCGGATTCATGTATTTTAACTAGACAATGTATTCAACCAACGAAATCTAGTACAAGAAGTAATATTCGAAACTACATACCATGAATACTAGTAATAAGACCTTATAAACTAGTGGGATTTATATTGTTTGCTCTAATAACTAACATGAAAAGAACTACACAAGTGTAACACAAAAAGAAATTAAGAGGAACAGTGTTCTTACTTTAGGTTTTGACGTTTTGTATAATGTGAAGTTGTGAACTCAAAGTCACTATGAAGTGTTAATTGAAGGCTAAAGGGCAAAGACAATAACTAAACAGGTATTGAGATTAATGTTAGGATTTTGCCCTTATTTTCTTTCCTTATTTAAAGTTTATTTTTTTCCTTAAAGAAAAGTCAAAATATTACCATAATTGCTTGAACTTTTTCTGAAAGGAAAATATAATTTACTTCCATATTTGGTTTATTCTTTGTTTAGAGAAAAAGTTTGGAGACCTATAAATTGAAGATCCCTATTCTCATAGCATAACACAATAGAATCCACAATGTAGTCATTTAGAGAGTTTTGTTTATGGGAGATTTATTCTCTCAATAGTTTTAATATTTTTCTTTTAAATTAGTTTTCATATAATAATATTATGTTTTTAGTATAAGTTTTTGTTATATGATTTATCAATTCTATGATTTGCAATTGTAAGCTTTCGCATGACGCCCTAATCACCTTCATAACCCAACAAGTGGTATCAGAGCACATGGTTCAATGATCCAATGGAACGAGATTGAAGACAGGTTCAACGCGATTTCAAATCAATTTGCAATAAATTTGGTGAAATGAAGATCTTCTGTCCAGCTACATGTGGAGAAGAGATTTAAACCATATTTTCAACATTCGTGCTGCTGCATCTTTGAAAATAAAAATAGAATATTTTAAAACCATTTTTAACCCATATATTTTAAACTTTATTTATAACCATGACAAGCAGCAAAAGTGAAGACTATGTGAAGAACGAAGATTATCATGCATGTGAAGAAGGTGGATCAAGTTTTGTCAAGAAAATCTAGCCAAAATGGGAGATTTGTTAGGATTTTGCCCTGATTTATTTTCCTTATTTGAAGTTAATTTTTTTCCTTAAAGAAAAGTCAAAGTATTACCATAAATGCTTGAACTTTTTCTGAAAGGAAAATATAATTTACTTCCATAGTTGGTTTATTCTTTGTTTAGAGAAAAAGTTTGGAGATCTATAAATTGAAGATCCTTATTCTCATAGCAGAACACAATAGAATCCACAATGTAGTCATTTAGAGAGTTTGTTTATGGGGAGATTTATTCTCTCAATAGTTTTAATATTTTTCTTTTGTATTAGTTGTCATATAATAATATTATGTTTTTAATATAAATTTTTGTTATCTGATTTTTCAATTCTATGATTTGCAATTGTAAGCTTCCGCATGACGCCCTAATCACCTTCATAACCCAACAATTAATATTTAATATTTATGTACGGATAAAGTAGTAAATTATTATTAACTAAAATGGATTATCGTTTTACCAAAAAATACAATATTCAAAAATCAAAACCAAACCGATAACCCAATAATTTATTTTTTATAAAACCATTAAAAATTGTTAACCCAATAACAATAAACTAATAACACTATTTTTATTCGATTTATAGGTCGATTAGATTTTTTCACACAACCCTTGTATTGCACCTTAGCTTGTTAACATGATGTCGAAGAATCTAATTGGTCCTATGAGCTGACCCCAAACAATAATGTGTTGGGATTGCTTGCTTTAATGGATATTTATTAATCTTTAGTTTTTGTAACTCATGTATTACTAATACTAATATATACACATTGTATCTCAGCGTCAAATAATAGTATCTAAATTTCAATGTGTAACATATATTTTCTCCGATTTATATTACATGTCCACTTTTTTTTTTTATATGTCTATTAAAAGATTATAAATAAAACAATAATTTCACTAATTTAATCTTTTAACTGTTTTCATACTCTCAATTTATGGGCCTTATCCAGACAATTAATGCATTCTTTTGACTTAATATGTATACGAAAAAGATCAATAGCTTAAGAATTTTTTAAAACATTACGGTATGTATACTTTCAAAAATAATTAATCTTAAGGACATAACGGGAAATTTTTTTTAATTAATTTTATTAATTGACAAATAATTCAGGATAAATATTTTTAATATGAACAAATAATATGAGACGGAGGAAATATAAATATTAGTAATACGAAGTTTAATGACACAAGCTAATTAAGCATTGTGTTTGGTTTTTTTGAAAAAAAAAATTAAGGGTAGGAAAAAGGAACTACAAAAGGGAATCAAACTCTCACCAACAAGATGAAAATTTAAATAGCCAGTCAACTGAACTATGAAGATTATTTTAATCATTGTGTTAAGATATGATATGATTTTTTTCCTGTTAAACAAACCAAACAAAATTTTATTCTTAGATTATTTTTATTATTAACTTTTTTGGGGGGAGAAAGATACCATATTACTACTACTTGATTTCCTTTACTTTTTGCTTTATTAATCATCATGATAATAATAAATGGGACTTCTTTTTCTTTATAATATTTATTTTAGTTCACAAGGGAAGATGGATGTCAACATCTAGAATTGAAGTATGACGGAGCGTGAAAGGTGGTTTATGCACACCCTAGTCGAAAAATTATATGATGTACATAAAATAAATATTAACAATTATAAGTATATGTTTAATTTTACGCGTAACTCAATTGAGAAAAAAATATCACACTTTAAGCCATATTTTTTACTTTGCCACTGCATTTAATTAATTTATTCTAAAAGATACCTCTCTATATATACATGCGGCTTCTATTGTTCTCCTCTCATCTTATTCTTATCTAAAGATTTTCTTTGTCAGCTCAAGTTTTAAACTAAGGTAATTACTTTAATGAACTCTTCTTCTTCATATGATTTGTATATATTTCTTATGATGTAACAAATAAAGCTTTGGCTCCTCTATGACAAAGGCGGACTAAAGATTTTTAGTTTATGGATTCTGAATTTCCGTCTTAATATGATATGTTGTTTGGTTGACATTTGCTAGTGAATTGTGGATTGAAGGGAAGGAAGATGGCACAAATTTTGCTACATGGTACACTTCATGTTACTATATTTGAAGTTGATAAGCTTCGTACTAATTTTGGAAGAGACATTTTCAATAAGGTGAAATTTTTTATCTTGATCCTTTCTTTCCACACTTCAATTTAGTATCCATATGAAAACATGTATAGTACTTTATTTTGTGAGTTAGTAATTTCTTGCCAGATAATTAGTTCCATCAAATCAATTGAAAGTATATTTGTGTAGATAGAACACAAATATAGGAATGCAACCTTGTTAATTTCTTGTTAATTGGTTTGATTTAAATGAAATATGCGTTGAGTTCTTCTTAGGAATTTGGGAGATGGATCGGAATTGGTAAAGAAATAAATTTTGGATCTGACTCAACCTTCAAAACGTGCTAACTCATTGGGGAAAAATTATCCAAATTTATATACAAAGACCATCCATCTCATGATTTTGAAGTTAACCATCCGATGTGAAACTTTTTTCCTTCTTCAAAGTATTTACAATTGAAGAGAGCTACTCCTTCCTTAACCAGATATTTTGAATTTGAACCCTGAATATCGAAAAATTCTTGGTAGGAAACATGATTTTCCTATGTGGCAGGAATTCAAATTAATTAAATTTTAATGCGAATATCGAACCCGATAAAAAAAAAAACTGAAGAGAAAGAAGGGAAGTGTGTGTTATCTGCACTAGAGTGATTTATTTGTGGACGGCAAGTAGGTGAGTTAGCGATGGGGAATTTGTGGATAGCATGAATTTAATTATTGCAAATTTTTAGGTGGTGGAGTTGTTGAAACTTTAGAATTTACACTATTTTTATTTTGTTATATTTTTAACATTAACTATTAATTTCATAAATTATTTTTTATGATTTTTTTAAATACTAATAATTATGAATATTATAGTAAAATATTTATTTCATTTATCATTTTTTTAAAAGAAAGTACATAGTTTAATATGGACAAGTAAAAAAGAACGAAGAACGTAGATATTAGCCTTATAATTTTGCTCCACAATTAATTTATACTGAGAAATTATAGTAGTATTAATTCTTTTTTTAAAAATATAATATTTTTTTCTAAATGATCCGTATAACTTCTTCATTTATCATATTTTTCTGTTTTGTACAGTCTGTTACACTTTTTCTTAATCTTTGTATCTTTTTTAAATTGTAGTGTCGTGTGTTGTTTGAGCCGATTGAGGGTCGAAAATAATTTTTCTATTTCCACAAATTAATAATAAGATTTACATATATTTTATCATTTTCAAATTCCACTTATAAAAATATATTGAGTATGTTATTTATTGTTTGTTTTGTTTTAAATTTTTTAAAAACACTTAAAAAGATCGGAGATAGTATGACAATATTGACCACAATATATAAAAGAAAGATAATTTTGAACCTTGTGATTTAACTTTAAACATGTCATGATGCAGTATAAGCATACCATTAATGTAAAATAAAATATTTACCATTTAATTATTTTTAAATATAAGAAGTATCTAAACATAGGGTTACTCCAACCATTTTAATTAAAGTTTAAAAAAGAATACATAGGATTAGTTTCAAATACAAGAAGTATTCAAAAGAAACTAATGAGAGAAAAAATGGAAGTGGTTGACACAATTTTGTAATTTTAATATTCTACATGACTTGTTTTAAATTGTAAATTTAAAAAATATTTTAATATATTATACATATTTTAAATTAATAAAACAGAAAAGGGCCTAAAATACCCTCAAAGTATTGAAAATGGTACACAACTACCCCTCATCCACCTATTGACTCCAAAATACCCTCCCCATCCACCTATTGGCTCACAAATACCCTCCCCATCCACCTTTGGGTCCAATTTTAGCCACTTCATTAACAGAGCACCATTTAAAATAATTAAATAATCCTTTTAATTACGTGGCACTCAACCATTGGTTGCAATTTAATTATTTAATATAATTTTAAACCCACCCATTTTTAACTAAACCCGCCCTAAAATAATCGCAACATTTTGGTATATGACACGCTCCATTTTAGTTAGTTTTAAAAAAATGACACTTACAATTCGAAATTAATTAAATTTAAATTGGTAATTTTAGTTTTAATGAGAAGTTTTTTAATCATACAAATGTTATGACTTGTTTACGATAATAAATTTCAAAAAAATTATAGGCACATAAATACTATATACTCATATGTTTTAAGATCAGAAATTTTAAAAATAATTATTTCTATCTTAAATTCTATATCGATCAAACTATATCACATAAATTGAAGTGAAGGAAATATTTTATTTTCCAAATTGTTTAATCGAATTTACACAATAACACAAACAACTTTTAGCGGCAAGAAATATACATATCAATAAAAAGCGTTAAAGCATTTACTGACATTAGTTAATTGTCATTAGATTCAATATCGCTATAGACTTTAAGGACATTTAAAAAAAATGTTAATTGCCATTAAACAAATTATTTTTGATGTAGTATTCAGGCTAAATAAACTCTGACCAACATTTTTACGATATTAGTGATTGTAATTTACAGTACTTTTCTCTATAGTCATTTCAATATTTGTAACATCAGTTTACCCCACCTTACTGTAAAGAAAAAATAGAGGGGAGAACAATTGCTCTTAAAAGCTAGTAGAAGTTAATATAGTAGAACCCTCACCAACTAGGTGGCTACCTAAACTTCCACTGGTGATGGTTCGATTCCTAATATTGTAATCCTATGATTAAAGTTTCAATATTATTTTTCATATCGAACACACATTAGAGTATGAATGTATGATATACTATAGTGATCAAAGTAGATAGTAACAACATTGTTTACTTATTAACAGTTCCATTTTCTTGTAGGTTGTTCAAGGCATTGAAGGAGCTATTGGCTTCAACAAGACAGCATCAACACTCTATGCAACCATTGATCTTGGAAAAGCCAGAGTTGGCAGAACCAGATTGCTCGATGAACACAAAAATCCACGGTGGTACGAGTCATTCCACATTTACTGTGCTCATATGGCTTCCGATGTCATATTCACTGTCAAAGCTGATAATCCAATTGGAGCAGAACTCATAGGAAGAGCTTACTTACCAGTTGAACGATTGATAGATGGAGAAGTTGTTGATGAATGGCTTGAAATCCTGGATACAGAACGAAAACCTGTGCAAGGACACTCTAAAATTCATGTGAAGTTGCAGTATTTTGATGTCACAAGGGAGTATAATTGGAATAGAGGGATAAGAGTTACAAGATTTCCTGGAGTTCCTTACACATTCTTTAGTCAAAGACAAGGATGTAAGGTCACCCTTTACCAAGATTCTCATGTTCCTGATAACTTTGTCCCGAAAATTCCTCTGGCTGGTGGCAAGTTTTATGAGCCACAAAGATGTTGGGAAGACATTTTTGATGCAATCACTAATGCAAAGCATTTGATTTACATAACTGGATGGTCTGTTTATACGGAGATTACTTTGATAAGGGATACGAGGAGGCCTAAGCCTGGTGGAGACATAACGCTTGGGGAGTTGCTTAAGAAGAAAGCTAATGAAGGTGTGAGAGTTCTAATGCTGGTCTGGGATGACAGAACATCGGTTCCTGTGTTGAAACAAGATGGGCTAATGGCTACTCATGATCAAGAAACTGCTACTTATTTTGAAGACTCTGAAGTACATTGTGTGTTGTGTCCTCGAAATCCTGATGATGGAAGAAGCATTATTCAAAACATAGAGATTGGGACAATGTTTACTCATCATCAAAAGATTGTAGTTGTTGATGGAGAATTGCCTAATGGAGACACGGAGAGACGGAGAATTGTGAGTTATATTGGTGGGATTGATCTTTGTGATGGTAGATATGATACACAATTTCACCCACTTTTCAGGACTTTGGACACAGCACATCATGATGATTTTCACCAACCAAATTTCACTGGTGCTACGATTCAGAAAGGGGGACCAAGAGAGCCTTGGCACGATATCCATTGCCGAATAGAAGGGCCAGCAGCTTGGGATGTGCTCTTCAATTTTGAACAGAGGTGGAGGAAGCAAGGTGGAAAGGACTTGCTTATGAACCTAAGGGATATCGAGAATATAATCATACCACCTTCACCTGCTATGTATCCTGATGATCATGACACGTGGAATGTTCAAGTTTTTCGATCAATTGATGGGGGAGCAGCTTTTGGCTTCCCCGATGCTCCTGAGGAGGCAGCCAAGTCTGGTCTTATAAGTGGAAAGGACAACATCATTGATCGAAGCATACAAGATGGATATATTAATGCCATTCGTCGAGCAAATCATTTTATTTACATCGAAAACCAGTACTTCTTAGGAAGCTCCTTTTCATGGAACTCCGATGATATCAAGGATGAAGACATTAATGCTCTACATTTGATCCCAAAGGAGTTGTCTTTGAAGATAATTAGCAAGATTGAAGCAGGGGAAAGGTTTACGGTCTATGTTGTGGTTCCAATGTGGCCAGAAGGTCTTCCTGAGAGTGCATCTGTACAAGCAATACTGGATTGGCAAAGGAGAACCATGAAAATGATGTACACCGACATAATTCAAGCTCTTAAAGCAAAAGGAATTGTAGCAAATCCTAAGGACTACTTGAGTTTCTTTTGCCTTGGCAATAGGGAAACAAAGAAGACAGGAGAATATGAGCCTTCTGAATCACCAGAACCCGACTCAGACTATCAAAAAGCTCAAGAAGCCAGACGTTTCATGATTTACGTTCATGCCAAAATGATGATAGGCAAGTTAAATGCGCTAGAAATCATTGCATATGTGATTATATATTTTCAAAATTAACTACTTCTCAATAGTATTATTTTTGTGTTGAGTTTTGCAGTGGATGATGAATACATTATCATTGGATCAGCTAACATCAATCAAAGGTCAATGGATGGTGCCAGAGACTCAGAAATAGCAATGGGAGCCTACCAACCATTTCATCTCTGTGTGAAGGAGCCAGCTAGGGGCCAGGTTCATGGGTTCCGTATGGCGTTGTGGTACGAGCACTTAGGCATGTTAGACAACAGTTTCCTTCAGCCAGAGAGCGTAGAATGCATCCGAAAGGTGAACAAAATTGGTGACAAATATTGGGATATGTATTCAAGTGAGAGCCTCATTCATGATTTGCCTGGACATCTTCTTACTTACCCTATTGGTATTACTGAAAATGGAGAGGTCACTGGAATACCTGGAGTAGAATGCTTTCCTGACACCAAAGCACCTGTTCTTGGTACCAAATCCAATTTTCTTCCTCCCATTCTCACAACCTAAGCCTCCAACTTTTAATTTGTTCATTCCTTCTCTAGACATATGTTATGATTGTGGAGTATATGCTAATAAGGTTTCTTATTCAAGGAAAGAAAAGTTTACTATCACCGCAGGACGCGGTGGAATGGTTAAGGTTTCTCTATCCTTAAGCAGAGGTTTCAGGTTCGATATTTGGGAATGGAACCCCAGAGTGGTGGGCTTTCTTCAAGTCGGTGACTTTGAGCACCAGATGATTGTACAAAAAAAAAAAACAGCAGGGTACTACTATATGTACCATATATAGTAGTTTGTGTAGTTATGCTACTGGTTGCCAATTATTTGCCACTACTTCTTGAGCTTTCTAATGATGTTTCTGTCAAACAAATTGAATTGTTAGCCTATTGAGAATGATTTCAGTATTCTAAGGTTTTTCAGGAATGGCATTTCAACCAAGTAAGCTTGGAGACCTCAATTTTCATTTCAGTATTTCTAAGTTCCTTATAAGCTGGTAATAAGTTAGTAGGCCAAGCAGCTTCATCGAGCTTGAATGGCATCGTGTTAAGAAGGTTTACATCGTCCACAAGGTGACATAATTGACTAAATAGATCTAGCAAAGCAAGTGAGCGAATAACTTAAAATGGTCATCTAACAATAGAAAATTTATTACCAAAGTCACTCAGGTTAGAGTAGTTTATCGAAAAAGTTACAGCCTTTACATGTTTGAGGGGATATTAGCTCCACATTAATTGAAGCTGGAGATGCCATTGCAATGACTAATCTATTTTTATTTCTTTGTTGAACCTACAATTTCCATAAGTAAGATTTGATGAAATTTTCATTTCTGTGTCTAAATGAACTATCAATCTGAACTGTCATCACTTATAAGATGTAGCTAAAAGTATTTCCTAGAAATTGAGCAATTTGCTTGCTCTGGAAAACGGATTTCGTAGTATTTTGTTGCCTGGTGCTATCGATGATTTTGAACCATTGGCTTGCAGGATCACATGTTTTATCTTTGCTCAAGCATTTGCAAGTGTTGGTGAAAACAACATTTTTGGAATCAACATCTAAGCAAAGATTAGTGCCATCTTGTAGCTTAGAAGACAGATGCATCTTGGAGTCTGAAATAGCTTGCCATTTCGAGTTGGAATTGGTGCACATTATGCCAAGTTTTGCTGGCTGACCAGATTTATCTGCTTGTAGGCAAAAGTAAGTTCCTGTTAATGTAAGTGTTTTGGTTGGAGTATAGTCCCACGCGTCGGACTCAGAGCATGGACCAAGCTCTAATGGCTGGAAAAATGAAATACGTCGAACACAAAGCCCTGTCATTGGATGGAAGATTAATTTATGGGAACGAGACTCGTTATATCCTGGCCCTGCAAGCATAACCAAAACATAAACTCTCACATCTTCGCTTAGAAAATTGATGTTCTGTTTACTGAAAAGGGTAAAAAATGATCTTAGCGTATTGGAAATGATTTAAATTTCTCATCCTTCCACCTATTAGACCCAAATAGGGGTCCTATAGGTAATCATTTCCAATACGTTAAGACCATTTTTGACCTTTTTCCGTTATATCTAATCTAAGTACATACCTTGGAAAGGAGATTGGACGGCGGAGATCCTTTTGAGGAAGCTAGAGTTTCTAATGTCACACCAATTCCAGTCCATAACCCCATAGACTTCATTGAGTCCAACAACACCTTCTCTCAAATAATAGCTTCCAACAAGTGTCCACAATGCCCAATCAAAGTCAAGTTCAGCTGCTAGTCCCAGAAAACAATTGAAATACCTATTGTCATTTACATTAGTGCCCCTTTGATCTGCCCCAAACTCACTCACAAACAATGGATACCCTTGATCTAACAGAAAACCACCTCTGCTCATTATATCATTCACAACTTGTCCACAAACTTGATTGGGGTTGCCTGTTTCCCA
>JAJOOD010000785.1:0-66350 GCA_029582525.1 Solanum tacnaense
ATGGCCTTGAAGGCAATAGATGTGAAGTGAATTGATGATTATGATGCATATGTTTATGAAGTTATGCTATGAAGGTTATGTATGAAATTCTCAATGCTAGCATGATGTTTAAAGTGTGTTGATGATGAGGAGTATAATGTGAATGATAATGTTAGGGATAAGGTGTGGTCTACATGATTGATTATGTTAGGTACTATTATGGAATGACCCCTACCTATATGACCCCTATATGAATGTGTGATCATATAAATGTTAGGAGTACCTATTCAATGTTGATTGTGTCCTTGTCTCCTTTGATGAAGTGTGGGTGTGTGGTCTATAATCCCTAAAGGCTTAATATGTGAATTGCTTATGATTTGGGGACATTGTGGATGTGTTGTGATCTCTTGAAGGGAAGTGCACTCAATGTCAACGTTGTTGCTATTATGTCAGTATGAGGATCATAAAATGTATAGCTATGAATATGATGTGTTACGGTGTCTATTGAAAGGTGAACTCTTATATGCACCCATACATCTTATTATGCATTCAAAGTGTATGATTAGCAAGGTCTGAATATGTGTTGTATAAAGGTGTTTATGTGAAAGGCTTTCTCACATATGTACACACACATGAATGAATGAATAAGGTTTATGATAATCTAGTGAATGAGAGTCTCTTGAAAGGTTTTCTCAATTGTACTCTAAACTAGACTATGTTATGAATGTGGTATGATTATGTGAAAGGTCATTCTCACATAATGTAGGTTCTATAATGAAAGGTCATTCTCATCTTAGAATCCTTCGAGCTATATGATATGAGGGATTAAGTCCCTAAAGCCTATTTTATGAACTAATGTTAAATAAAGGTTTAAAGATGTTTAAAAAGGGAGTTGGAGCTTACCACTGAGTGAACATGAAAAATGAGGGTGGGGGCTTCAGGTTTAGCAAGTTCGGCTTCCCACCAGAGAACCTTCACGTTTAGCAAGTCTGAGTTCCCAACATAGATGTTGTCTCATGAGATGGAAACCTCCACGCTTAGTAAGTCAAGGTTTTCTAGTAGCAATCTCCTTGTTCCATAACTACGTGGCCCCGTAGGTGTTACGTTAGTGGATCGACTAGATAGCTATTATGTATGTAGGTCCTACTTTGGCAAGTAGTACCCTCTTTTTTCGGTGTGGGAGTGGAACACCAGATTCCATGTAGCTCACATGGTCTATGTCGGTATGGCAATGTCTCCCGAAAGTTAAGAAATGAACTAAGATAAGAATATGAACTCTAGTCATGATTTCTTGAAGAGTTACTTAGTGTAGGTAGGACTATGGACCCTATTTATGCATTGCACAAGTGGACTCTAAGGGAGGTTATGATTAGGCTCTTTATGTAATGAAGACTATAGTCTATGTATGTTAATATGAAAGCATGTTTCCCAATAGTTCATTTGAGTGAAGAGGAGGCACTGCATAATTCAAGAGTGTCATGATCAGCTGGATCGATCTAGTGTGAGAGCCAACCATTTTATTCAACACTTGAATACTCTCCTTCATCTCTTCCAACATTTTATCTTGTTCAGTGGTCTTTTGGAGAATGATTTGTAGTGTGTCCTCGACACGATTGTTCTCCCTGTCTCTAGACTACTTCCTCTCATGAGGAGGTATGTACCTCCCTTGGCTCTTCCACTGGTTTTCCACCTCTGTAATTTTGGTGGCCAACTCGATCAGCTGAGTTACCAGTGCGGGTAATGTGAAGTCCCTCTCGACTTCATTCTTCATCTCAGCCGAGTTGCCACCATTTCCCTCAGCCATGCTTTGGGAACCTACCTACACCAACAAATTTAAAGAAAAAAAAAACTAAAAATAAGATTAGTAAACTACGATTATTGAAAGAAGAATTTGACTTAAGCCAAAAATATTCACGTCACACCACTCCCCGGCAGCGGCACCATTTTGATGTTTGCGTAATCAAGGACACAACTTCTGATACAAGTGTCTACAATCGTGCAATAGTATAATAACCCAACCAAGGGTTGGGGTCTAGTCCCAAGGGAATGGGCGTGAAAATTAGTGGTTAAGTGTAAACGTGCTAAAGCTAATCGTAGCTAAAGACTATAGCAAATAAAAACATAACAAGTTAAATAGGGTGACGCAAGCGTCAATTATCAAATGGGGGTTTGTAAGCAAGAAACAACTAAAATAGTGAAAATAAGGAAAAATACAAGTATGGAGACGGGATTCTTAGGATGTGATAGAAATATGGGATAGACTAAATCATTGGTTACATGCTTTTCATAGTAAATTCATTGAGTATTTGTGACTAGGCTAGACTTTAAAGAGGAGTAACTCTCTCTCGAGAAACTTACCCCATTTCAAGCGGGTTCCTCTCAGACACCCACTTGCTGCAGGAAGAATAGCCTCCACCTTAACCCACTCACTCTCTCGAGCTCAGTATGTGGACATGGGACTACGGTTCATTCTCTCGATCTGAACCTCATGTCGACCCACTTGCACTGGCCATCAATTTAGTGGTCTTAGTTTTACGACCTCTCTCTCGAGCAAGTCGAAAACACATATATGAGACTATATTTGCAACTACAACCTCATTAGGTTCATCCACAACCACTAAACGAAATCACATTTAAACTACGAATAGACTATTAGCAAGTAAGAGCCAACAAGTAATCTAACCCATATTCACAAAATCACACCCCAAGAATTGGTGTTTTAGCCATGCATGTAAAAGAGATAAAGAAGTATACCAAACTCAGTTTCCATCAATGAGTATGCAAGATTAGGTCTTAAAACAGGAAAAAAGTGAAGAATTTAAGAGACCCAAGTCCAATTTCTTGAACATGAAACACTTGAAAGCTCCAAGTTCTTCAAAACTCTCTCCAAAACGTAGAGAGAATCTCTCCAAAACTTTGTCTAAAACTTAATAAACTAATAACTAGGTAAAACTCGCCCTCAGAATAAAAAATAGAACTAGTATTTATAGTTTTCAAAAAATGTGCTCCGAAGAATCTTTCGGTGACGTTAATGGGAATCACCGATGCATTCGGCGATCCACCCTTTGGTCTACATCGTCGCCTTTCATTAGTTGCCTTCAGCATATTTGTGTCCTGGATAATTGGGCGCTGTAGCACTACTTCGCGGAGTCATTCGATGATACACCGACTGCTCTTTTTCCCCGCCGATTTTCTCCTTTCCTTCAGGGCTCAATACACTCTAACAAAAGCTGAATATGTGAACTGTTGGCGATTCACCGAATGGGTTCGGTGATTTACAGATATTCGTTTCTTCATTCTTTCGGCTTCTTTTTGCTCCTTTTTGCTAAGTAGTGTCCATGCTTTACCTCAAACTTCTAATACCTGAAACTTAAAGGTTTTCATCAGATATCGGGATAAAACATGCATTTGAGGACCCTAATTTAATCAAAATATAGCACTAAATGAGTCCAAATCGTGGACTCATCACCTATACCCTGGGTGGGACTGGCACTCAATAACCATTACTGGCGCCAAGCCAACCCCCTTGGCCTGACTTACTTACTCAGCAGAAGACTTAGACATAAGAAAGAGAATCTAAATACAAGATAACTCAACATGTCTCAAAACTAAACTCAAAATGTTTTAAGAAAATAGACTAACATATGACTAACTATCTATGAAGCCTCTAAAATAACTGAAATGGATGTCGGTACAAGCCCCACGAAATCCTAATGAATTGATAATAATACTGAAAGCAATAAAAGGGATCTTCCGGAAAGCAAGGAGGCTCACCAGAAGACTCTGAAATGCTCAACTAGATCAATGGTACGCTGGATGCCGATCATAGTTATTTGTGTCTGAATCATGATAAGATACAGGTCAAATGGGATCAGTACATTGAATGTATGAGTATGCGAGGGGAATTTTAAAACAAGACATAAGCTTGAAAGAAACTGAAGAACTTACCTGGCTCAACTCAACTCAACATAACTGAACCCATGTCAATATAAAGCAGTTTAAAACAACTCCAATATAAAGAAAAGTTGTTTAAAACATGATGTCAACTCTGTGTGTATGCAAAGATACATATAACTCTAAAAATGTATGTAAAAATATAATTATTTATGTGGGAGTTTCTCTAACCGACAACCATCACGTAAGAGCTATTGTGATGATACAACATTTTGCCTCACGCTGCCAGGGCCGTCCTATACCTTGCCGAGGGTATAAAACCTAAACTACTTAGTGGATCCACTAGTCTATGCTAAAAAGAACTAAGAAATCATCTAAAAAGTATGACCCTTTTCTACCCATGGTGGCAACATGGTTTATGGGGGTTGTGAGTTGTCTGAACTCTCCCCCATATTGGTGCTCAATACTACTCCAAAAAATATAATACTAGCTCTTATGTTTAAAAACATACTTCTTTCTGTGGTTTGAGATAATTGATCAAAACTTAGCTCAAAGGCTATCTTGGAAATCAAAGTTTCCCTTCTTGCTTAATTGTGAAAGCATTTACTCTTTTCTGAAAACTAGCTCAAAGGCTCTTTAGAAATCTCAGTTTTCGTTCTTATTTGAATGTGAAAACATTTTAAACTCTTTGGGAATACATAGTCCCCATATACTTCTTTGAAGAAATGAACTTCAAATCTTTACTCTTTACTCTTTACCAACTTGATCTTTAAGTCTTAAAACAAAGTTAAAAGCATTTGCAAAAGACTTCTTGAAAAGACTCTAAGAACTTCCTAGACTTGGCTCTTCACTTTCCTTGAATTTGAATTTATGGATTCAAGGTTATGATTCATGTTCTGGATGATTTCTATGTGATTAGAATTCATTTAGCGAAGTTAGAATCAATGGTAAGTGTTAGTACACTTTAGAAGGACTTAAATTTGGGCACATCCCGGCCGCACCACATGATGAGTCCTCAATTTGAACACATTTAGGGCTTTATTTTGATAGATTTAGTGTCCTCAAATGCATATTTTGTCTGAATAATAGATGTAAATACTTATGTTTCAGGTCTTTAAGTTGAGAGACAAAGAATGGACGTTATCAAGAAAAAAAGGAACAAGGCGTCTAGAAGAATGAAGGAATGAAGATCTGACGATCGCCTAGCGCATTAGGTGAGTCGCCGAATGGCCTTCAGCTTGCCCAAAGTTCTAGTGTGCTTAAGCCCTGAAAGAAAATATCAAGTTGGCAATGAAAGGGAGTAGTCGGCGTGTCGCCGAATATTTCAGTGAAGCAACACCATATCGACCAATGATTCAGAAGGCGAAGATGCTGAAGGCAAAAGCTGAAAGGTGATGAATCAGACCAAAGGACGGATCGCCGAGTGCATCGGCGATCCCGACTAACTGCGCCAAGTGGTCCTTCACAGCACAAATTTTTGAAAACTATAAACACCCATTTAAATCTGTAGCTTAGTATCAATTTTTAGCGAATTATTACTGATTTTTAGAATATTTTCAGTTAGAGTTCTTAGAGTTTTTGGGAGACATTGTTCTTGAGCTTTGAAGGTTTTCATCTCCAACAGGTTGGAAGTGGGCATCAAGGAATCTTCATCTTTGACGTGTTTGAAGACATTTTCTATCGTACCCATTTGATGGAAATACTTTTTGGTATTGATTTCTATCTCTTTTTCATGTCTAGCTTCAACCCCAATTTTTGGAGTGTGATTATGTCAATATGGGCTAAATTTACTGTTGGGTATTGCTCATTGTTAGTCTATTTGTTGTTTAAATGTGATTTTGTTTAGTAGTTGTGTTTGAACTTAATGGAATTGTAGTTGTAAATACGAAAATCTTAGTGTTTTTGTCCTGCTCGTGAGAGAGGTTTTAATACCAAAACTACTTAATCGATAGCCTGTGGTTATTGGGTTATCGTGGGATCATCTCGAGAGAGTGAATCCTAGACCTTCTCCCACACATTCAACTCAAAAGAGTGAATGGGCTAAGGCGAATGTTGTGCTTAATTGCTACAACTTGGTGTTCGAGAGAAACCAAGTAGATTCGGGGTAAGTTGTTTGACAGAAAATTTACCCTCACTAAAGTCTAGCTTAGTTACAAATGTTCAGCAATTTACTATCAATAGCATTCACCCGGTGGTTTATTTTATCACATATTCCTATCACATCCGAAGAATCCCGTCTCCCTATCTCGCATTTTTATATTTTTGTTGTTTTTTGTTTATTAGTTGGATACAAACCCCCATAGATAATTGACATTCGTGTCACTTTTTGATTTAATATGTTTGCTTTCGTTAATGTTTATAGCTATTAGTGATTATAACTTAATTTTACTTTTCTATTCAATTCTTGATTACTAACTGCTCCTTTGGGAATCGACCCCAACCCATTCGGTTGGGTTATATTACTACACGAATAGTTGACACTCGAATTGGAAGTTGTGTCTTTGATTACGTCAAACATAAAAAATGGCGCCGCTATTAGGGAGTGGTGTTAATTGAGAATTTTTAGTTAAGTTAGATTTTGTTCTTGTTAATTATATAGCTCTACTTATTTAATTTTTAGCTTTGTGTTTTGCTTGTTTGACCTTTGGAACGGGATGAGGTGAGTATGTCGAGCAGTACTCGCGAGCAAATGGAGTTTGCCCCATTAAAAGTAATGATGTTCAGGGATCGCATTCTAACCTTTAAACAATTGGAAGGTGAACGGAATTATGAGGCATGGGAAAGGTTTAAGAACTGCTAGTTCAATGCTCAACTCATGAAATTCCTGATATAGTCCTCCTGGATTGCTTTTATAGTAGTTTTGGTTTCGAAAACAAGGTATTGGCTGACCAACTTATTCTGGGTGGTATTACACAACAGCCCTATGTGATAGCAGCCCACCTGCTTGATAACATGGCTGAAACAAACCAAGAAGTAGAGAAGGACTTCATGTTGGCCGCACTGATGACTCAGATAGATGAGTTGGCCAAAAAGATAGCGGAGATTGAACTCCAATGCAAAAGGAACGACAAATACATCCCTCATCATGAAAGAAAAAGGGCTAAGGACAATGAGGGTAAATGTATTGAAGGAATTCTCTCGATCATTCTCCACAAGGTGAATGAGCATGATAGGGTGCTGGAAGAGCTGAAGGAGAACATCGAAGTGATGAAACAGATGATTGGTTCTTATTTCAGATTAATGCAGGTACTCGAGAACCTTATGGGTCATATGATGCCTTAGTTCTACCCGCAGCAAAACAGGGGGTTGCCAAGTAATGCTATGGCTAACCCCAAGAGTGGAGTTTAGGTGTTGACTCATGTCGTGCCATGAGGTTAACTAAGGCGATGTTTCCAAGGAAACCCAAAACCCTTTATTGCTTTATTTATGTTTTAGAAATAATGGTGTGTTGATTTTGCAGGTTAAAGTGTGGAGAGTGTTTGAAAATTGCAGGTTGGCAAGTTATAAGGTCCAGTCGGCACATCGCAGAATAGGTCAGCGCGCTAAATCTGAACCGTCGTTTGACTCAAGACATCGTCAAAATGGATTCTATAAAACTCGACGAGCCAGGTAATTATTGGTGAGTCATCGACTAGGTCGGTGAACACGACATAGACTGTCGTTTGGACCCCCACATTAACTGGAGGGCCAGTAAAATTCAGCAAGGTAAGTGAACACTCGGCGTGTTACCGAGTGGGTTGGCGAGCGCAACTAACGTCGCCGAATGGACGAAGAACTGGACGGTTTATTAAAGGCCAATGGTTACAAAGTTTCAAACTCTTCATTTTCCCTCGCTTTAAAACTTCCCAAAGTCACACTTAGTTAGTATTTTCAATATTTATGCACTCTATAAGTATTTTAGGGGATCAGTTGGTGCTTGGATTTGGATTACATCACAGCCTAGCTTTTCAGTCCTTATTAATCGGCAAGTAAGGTTGGTTTTCCAAACCTCGAGTTTAGTTTATTGGAATTTGTACTCATTTGCAATGATCTTATATTAGTGATGTGTGATGGGTCTCTCTGATAGGGTTAGAGTGTTTAAATGACTGGATTGAATCATTAATCCTGCCCATAATGCTTATAGTGTCGATTTCTTGTGCTCTTATGTGTTAAATTTGGTAAAATCTTGTGGGGTTGTGCTTGCGTGTTGGTTAGATTGGTTGGGTGAAGTCTGAGTAACCCGTATTTGTGCTACATGGCATAAATTGCACAATAATAGAGTGGGTGACACCATTCTTAAGGCCAGAAGTCATCAAATGGCCAAATTTGGTGATATCGAAAGAAGTCTGAGTGACTCGGAGTGACGGGTGTTATGGGTCTGAGCTTAATTTAACTAGTACATGCTTTGATTTTAGTTTTTGGGGTTGCGGGGTTGGATTCGAGAAGTTAGGTTGAAAGTAAGCACGTTAGGTCATTTAGCGAGCTGGGTCGAGCTCACCGAACCACTTGGTGGTTCGCGAAATGTCCCCATCTTGCCTTTATTTTCATGCTAAATGAGTTGTTGAATTCTATAACTTTCTATGAGTAGCCTGAGATCGCCAAAAGCACTCGGCGACTCGCCGAAGGTTTTCTTAATTCACCCCTCTGTCTGCACCCCTAAATTCTTACTGCACTGTAACCTTCAGCGAGCTATCCCATGCTCGCCGAATGATATCAGCGATTCGCCAAAAGGCCTTTCCAATCACCGACTTGCCATAATATCTTAGCAAATTCCTTCTGCAAGCCCGATTCATATAGCCATGGCGATTCGGCGGCTCGCCTAGTAACTCGGCGAGTCTTTCTACAACTGTTACTCTATGAATGTGCTTAAGTTATTTTTAACTTACTCTTGATGTTTTGCAGATATGGCTAGACCTGAAGTTGCAGGAAGAGACATGCCGCCCTGAAAGAAGGCTAAAGGGATTAAACTCAATGAGGGTGTAGTCGCATCCAAGAGCAAAGCTACTAAACTTTCCACAACTGGTGGGAAAGGCAAGGGTAAAGGAAAAGCACATGCGTCACCAGAGGCAAGCTCTGATAGTGATGGCATCTATGACGCTTACCTTACCACATCTGAGAGTGAGTGTGAGCATCAGGATCCTCAAACTTTAGGGTGTGATGATGATGAGCTTGTAGCAGTACAGAGGGTGGAGTTACGATCTAAAAAGATGAATGATCCATCTAGGATTAGGAATCCTCAACCTACCACTCCTACTCCTCCAGTCCCAGAACAAGTAATGGTGCTGGCACCTCCAATACAAGGTCCTCCGCCCAAAGTCAATGAACAAATTAAAGACTGAGGGGCTGAGGACGATCCTTGAAGAAAATCGTTATCCACAAATGGGGTTATCAACAGGTACCCAGAGATAATGGATTGCTTGAAATTTCACAAGTTACAAATCTTCACCAAACCCCGGGGTCCGTATATTCCATATTGGGTCCAGGATGTCTATGCCTCTTATGGAACCCTGATTCCATAAAGAAAAAAGCAAGAAGCTGAATTCAAACCAATTGAATACGTGGTACTTTGAGGCAAGAAAGTTTTGTGTGACAGTACTACGATAAATGCAGTCTTGGAGTGCACCAATAATATTGCCGACCCTCAACAATACAGGATGAAGACTAAGTTATTCGAGGGAATAAAAAATTGGTAGTCTCCTATTATCTATGATGGCACTCGAAAGTGGTTAGAGGTAGGGGCCTCGATAATGAAAAGGGACCTGCATGTAGCTGCAAGGAGTGAATTAATTCGGGAATGATCATTGCTTCAGAGATTCTCATGCATGCCAAGTAGCGCCAGACCTCTCTTCCCTTCCCGGTATTGATCACCGAGTTGTGCAGATGGGCTCGGGTACCTAGAGATGTCAAGAAAGATGTGGAAGTGATTCCCACATTCTCTACCGATATCCGGAGGATCGAGGAAGAATATTAAAAAGACCACGCTGAAGAGAAGACAAAGGCATCCCCGATGGACTCCTCCCTGATTGTAGGCACAAACTCATCACCTGCAGAGGCATCTTTGCCTACTCCGACCCCTGGGCCTTCAGGTACTCCTTGTGCTATATCTTCTGATGTAACTAGTTCTTATGTTTCTGCACTGCCTCCCAAACCTACTGTTGTTGCTGTCCCCGTGCTCCAATCACTTAGGCGTCATTACTTCAGATGGGAAATCTTGCCTATTCTAAGAATTGTCGGTCAGCCAGACTTGAGACCTCCATTCCTCGTATAATTCAGGCTGCCTTGACTGATGTTGTGACACCATTGAGCGTTGCCCTTAATACCCTTGCTGCAAGAATAGCGGTGTGTGAGCGTGACCAAGGAGACACCAAGGAGGTGACAGATTTAAAGGCTTCTATTGCTGCGTTGAGGAGTGATGTAGACTATCTGATGTCCACATACATGTCTCTGGTTTTCGGGACTGTGGAGATCCCATATGTACAAGTTAAGCCTCCGGTTACCACCGGAGATGGAAGTAGAGTTGATGAGACTGTTGATCCCAAAACTGAGGCGAGGCGGATACGGATGAGGAGATGTTAGAGGAAGCTAAAGAAGCTTCATATGAGGGCCTCAATGAAGATGAGGAGGCCATGATAGCGGCATCTGTGCAGGCGTCATTGGCGGATACATCCTTGGCCAGTCCTAGTGCTATTATCGTTCTTACTGAGGTGACTCCGGGTACTTAGACCCCAGGCCAGACAGATGCACCGGGCACTGATGCCAGACAGATGGAGCGACTGCTTAGACAGGATCCCCTCTTTACCTCTCTCTCTGTCTCACTTTATTTTACTTTCGGATATTTTCGCTTGCATTTGAGGAAAAATGATTTTTGTTGTGGTGGGGTGAGGCCCACCTTTGTGCATATTAGTTTTGTTTATATATAGGGTTTTGGGCTAAATTCGTGTTATACACTGCTTTTTGTGGAAGGTTTGAGCTTGTGGCTCCTTGCTTTTAATTGTAAATGAATTTTTACCTGTCCAAAAAAATTTGCCACCTCTTGCATGTGTTGAATGTGGTTGTTCTCTTGCAGTTTTGAGTATCGGTTTTGATCAATACCGATGATTCAAATAGTGCTCATAATCTAACATATTTGAATGTGCGGCTACGACGAGGCCAATTGAAGTTGCATAGACAATATGTGAACTCTTTGCATCTCATTATGACTAGCCAATTATCGAATTGAGACTCTTGTAATGAACATTGCACACTAGCGAAAGTGTGGAGTCTTGTTTGACTTTGGTGTCAATGCCTTGTGTGATGAGCTTACCCTGAACCATGCATGATAACACCTACAATTTTCCCCGTTTGTCCGGTTGACTTAGTCATGCAATTTCTTGAGATGATCTTAGGCAACTTTAAAGAGTGCGAACCAATTTGAAATTATACCTCTTTTGTGGCTTACCATGTGAGTGTGTGAACCTCTTTTGAGCACCCTTTGAACCTTAACCTTTTCTTGGAAGAAACTAGATAACATTGCTACCTTTTATTCACCCATTACCCATAATCCTCATGATTTGTGGTTTGTTTGAATAGCCAACTTAGGACAAAAGCCTAAGTTGGAGTGTGGTTAAAAGAGAATGCAAATCAAGTAAATGCAAAGAAGTCCCTTATTCCCTTGTTTTGATAAAAATTGAACCCCTCCATTTATAGAAAAAAAGATTGAAAAAGAAAAAGAAAGAAAAGGTTGTGAAAATACAAAGAAAATGTGGTTCCCAATGACGCATGTAGGATGAATAAGAGGTGACTTTTGAGCTTGAATCAAATGGATAAAGAGAAGGAAAGAAGGTGTTGTTCACATCATATATCATGAGGATGTTTTAGCCTATAAGCGTAATTGACCATACCATTGCACTCATCCCCATTTCAAACCTTGATAAGACCTTTTTGATCTTGAATGAGCTGAAGCAAAAGTCAATTGGAAAATAAGGGTAAACCTATGGGTGAAATCATGCATTGTGTTTATCTTTTTTAGTGTGAGTGTTGATCTTGATTCCGGAACTTTAATTAATTGAACCATTGAGTGAATATGGAATCATTCTTTTTGTGAGGGCATTTGAATACCTTAGTTGAGCCTGAACTTGCATTTGAAGCAAGTATAGTGAGCTTGAGATTCTTTGGTAATGGTGAGTCACAACTTGAATCTTTGAGGCTTTTTGTGTGCTTAGTATCAAGTTGTAGCGAATTATTACTAATTTTTAGAATATTTTCCATTTGAGTTGATAGAGATTTTGGTATACATTGTTCTTGAGCTTTGAAGGTTTTTGAAGGCTTTCATCACCAAGATATTTGAAGTGGGCATCAAAGAATCTTCATCATTGACATGTTTAAAGACATTTTCTATCGTACCCATTTGATGGAAACACTTTTTGGTATCGATTTCTATCTCTTTTTCATGTCTAGCTAAAACCCCAATTCTTGGGGTGTGATTATGTGAATATGAGTTAAATTTACTGTTGGGTATTACTCATTGTTAGTCTATTTACTGTTTAAATGTGATTTCATTTAGTAGTTGTGTTTGAACTTAATGGAATTGTAGTTAAAAATACGATTTCATCTTATTGTTTTTGGCTTGCTCGAGAGAGAGGTTTTAAAACCAAAACAACTAAATCAATAGCGTGTGGTTATTGGGTCATCATGGATTCAGCTCGAGAGAATGAATCCTAGACCTTCTCCCACACATTCAGCTCGAGAGAGTGAATGGGGTAAGGTGAATGTTGTGCTTAATTACTGCAACTCGGTGTTCGAGAGAAACCGAATTTATTCGGGGTAACTTGTTCGAGAGAAAATTTACCCCCACTAAAGTCTAGCTTAGTTACAAATGTTCAGAAATTGACTATCAATAACATTTACCTGGTGGTTTATTTTATCACATAGTCCTATCACATCCCAAGAATCCCGTCTCCCTATCTCGCATCTTTATATTTTTGTTGTTTTTGTTTATTAGTTGAAGACAAATCCCCCATTGATAATTGGCATTCGTGTCACTTATTGATTTAATATGTTTGTTTTCGTTAATGTTTATAGTTATGATTGATTAGAACTTAGTTTTTCTTTTCTATTTAATTCTCGATTACTAACTGCTCCCATGGAATCGACCCCAACCCACTCGGTTAGGTTATATTACTACATACGATTGTTTACACTTGAATTGGAAGTTGTCTTTGATTTCATCAAATAGCACCGCGCCAACCCCAACTTACTCCTTTCTTGCGCATTGCAGGTGCGCCGCCCAAGCCACTATGGCGCTACGGGGGTGCGACGCGCCTGGCCTGCTCCAGGTGCATCTGACGAATTTTTCAACTCGTTTTCTAATCCTAATTCATTTTAGATCGATTCTTTTTCTCAATAATTTCTTATATTTAGATACACAAAACATGTACACTAGAATCTAACTCAAAACAACTCTTAACATCGCTAAAACATCTCAAGAAAACTCATCAATCTCATGTAAGTTCAAGAATGAAAACAATTCAAGAACACAACTCAAGAACATCAAATTCCAACACTTTTTGGATGAAAATCGCTGAATTAAACATTATTGGCGCGTGGGTGAATGGACCCAACGCTATGTGATCTCACATAACTCGTAGGGATCACCCCTTGACGAAGTCCACAAGCGTTTCTTGAAGATCTAGACGATTCTTACTCCTTTTCCTCTTCTTTTCTCTTTTCTCAAAACTGTAACTCTTTTTCCAAAAGCATAAACTGACTAAGATTAGCTTAGACTCCAATTAATTACCCAAAAATGATACTTACTCCTTTTCCTCTTCGCTAGACACAATATGCCTAAGGAAAGCAACGGATTTCAACCAAAATTAACATTTGCTAAACTTAGCGAATAACTGGCGGTCTTTGATTCATATGTTGTTCCTCATTCCTAGAGTAAATGAGGAACAAAGCATGGACACTAACTTGCAAAAAGGAATGAAGGAAGCTGAAAGAGAGAAGAAATGAAGGCCCGGTGATCTCCGAGTCCCTTTGGCAAGTCGCCTTATGACCTTTTGACCGCCTAAAGTTCCAGTGTACCGATCCCTGAAGGAGAAAATCAATTTGGTGATAGAAAGGAGTAGTCGGCATACCGCTGAGTGGTTTCATGATGCAGTGTTGGATCGCCCAAAGTTACAGAACTTGAGGATGCTGAAGGCCAAAGCAAAAAGGCGATGAACTTGGCCAAAGGGCGAATCGCAGAGTTGATCGGTGAGCCCGCCTTACTACGCTGAATGGTCCTTCGCAACATATTTTTGGTGACTATAAATACATTTTCAAACATTAATTCTAGGACCTTTTATCATAATCTGAGTTTCAATTTTTAGAATTGAGAGTTTTGAACTCTGAGTATTGAGACTAAACTTTTCCTTAGCTTTGACGAATTGAAGTTTTCCATTTTCTAGAAATTGAAAGTGGATCTTCTAGATTCTTCAATTTAGACCTTTGTAAAGACGAAATTAATCGTACCCATTTTATGGAAACACAATTTGGTAACAATTTCTATCTTTTTATGATGTCTAGCTAAAACCCCAATTCTTGGGGTGTGATTATGTGATTATGGGTTGATTTAGCTTCTCGGTTTTGCTAATTGTTAGTGTAAATAATGTTTAGAAGTGATTTCATTCAGTAATTGTGGTTTAATTTAAAAGTTTGTAGTTGCAAATGCAACTCTACCTTTGTATTTTTGGCTTACTCGAAAGAGAGGTTTTAAAACCAAGATTACTGAATTGATGGTCTGTGGGTATTGGGCTGTCATGGGTTTAGCTTGAGAGAGTGAATCCTAAAAGCCTTTTCCACACATTCAGCTCGATAGAGTAAATGGACTAAAGTGTAGATTGTTCTTATTTGCATGCTTGTTGGTGTTCGAGAGAAACCGACTTGATTCGGGGTAAATTGTTCGAGAGAAAGTTTAGCCTCACTAAAGTCTAGCTTATTCACTAATTTACAGCTATTACTAACAGCTGTAAATTGGGGCCCTTGGCTTCCCAGGTGCATCTAATGAATTTTTCAACTCGTTTTCTGAACGTAAATCATTTCAAATCGATTCCTTTTCTAAATAATTTCCTATATTCAGATACCCAAAACATGTACACTAGAATCTAACTCGAAACAACTCTTAACATCGCTAAAACGTCTCAAAAAAAATCATCAATCACATGTAAGTTCAAGAATGAAAACAATTCAAGAACACAACTCAAGAACATCAAATTCCAACTCTTTTAAGATGAAAATCGCTGAATTAAACATGATTGGCATGTGGGTGAATGGACCCAACGCTATGTGATCTCGCATACCTCGTAGGGATCACCCCTTGATGAAATCCACAAGCTTTTCTTCAAAATCTTGACGATTCTTACTCCTTTTCCTCTTCTTTTCTCTTTTCTCAAAACCCTATCTCATTTTCCAAAAGTGTAAACTGACTAAGATCAGTTTAGACTCCAATTAATTACCCAAAAATGAAATAAAAATAATTGGGTAAGGAAAAGACCATAATAACCTTCAAAAATCCGGATTGGACATTTCCTTTTTCAAACAGCCCAACTTCCAATGTGCATATGTCACTCATATGAACTTGGAATCGTGAAAACTCGGCGGCGTTGGAAAGATCATTCCAAGATCATTCCTGCGATATCTGGAAACACACCTAACTCATCCTGAGCTAGGAGTTATGGTTGTTTGAAGTTGACCAAAACTCAACTTTTAACACCCTTAACAATTTCCAGATTTTTTTTTACTTTCCAAAAATGACTATTTCCTCTTTTAAATTCCTTTTCAGTTCTTTCTATTTATGGGATGTTACAACATATCCCCCTTGGGAACATTCATCTTCGAATAAGCTTACTATTCGTAGGCTAAGGGTGTAACATCTAACATTCAGCTCAAACACCCAACAAGCAATGCAAATACAACATGCAATCTAATAAGTTAAAGAGTACTAATTAAGAAGAGAATTAGTACCTTGGTCTGGAATTTCTCCAGATTCAAAGAGCTGTGGATACCTCCTCTTCAAATCCTCCTCCACTTCCCAAGTAGCTTCCTCAACAAATTGATTCCTCTAAAGGACTTTGACTGATGCTACTTCCTTAGTCCTCAACTTGCAAACTTGGCGATCTAGAATCTAGAAAGGAATATCCTCATAAGACAAGCTATCCTTGATCCCAATATCTTCAGTTGGTATGATCAATGAAGGATCACCCATGCACTTCTTCAACATGGAGATGTGAAAGATCGGATGAACCGCGGCTAACTCTTGTGGTAGCTCCAACTCGTAGGCTACATTACCTACCCTTTTTGATATTCTGTAAGAGCCAATATACCGGGGACTGAGTTTCCCCTTCTTACCAGATCTCATAACACCCTTCGTGGGTGATACTTTAAGATATACCCAATCATCTACTTCAAACTCTAGCTCCATTCTCCTAACATCAGTGTAGGCTTTTTGACGACTCTACACCGTTTTGAACCTCTCTTGAATCACTTTCAACTTCTCCCTAGCTTGATGAACTAACTCTGGTCCTATCAATCATGCTTCAGCAGCTTCAAACCATCCAATAGGATATTTACATCTTCTCCCATAAAGAGCTTCATAAGTAGCTATCTTGATGCTAGAGTGGTAACTATTGTTGTAAGAAAACTCAAAAAGAGGTAGGTGATCATCCCAATTACGTTTGAAATCAATCATAAAATCCCTCAAAATATCCTCTAAGGTCTGAATAGTGCGCTCTTCTTACCCATTTGTCTGAGGATGAAAGGCAGTACTCAAGTTCACCTTTGAACCCAAGCCTTTCTGGAATGTCTTCCAAAATTGTGCCCCCCTATCTGATATAATCGAAATAGGGACTCCATGAAGTCTTACTACCACGTGAACATATAACCTGGCATAATCCTCTGCTGAATGGGTAGTCTTTATCGGTAAAAGTGGGTAGATTTGGTCATTAGATCCACAATCCCCTAAATAGAATCATGATGCCTGCGATACCTTGACAAACCTATGATGAAATCCATATTGATCATCTCCCACTTAAATTCTGGAAGTTCTATCTTCTGAGCCAAACTACCGGGCCTTTGGTGCTCTACGTTAACTTGTTGGCAATTCGAACACTTAGCAACAAACTCTGCAATGCTCTTCTTCATACTACTCTACCAATAAACCTCTCTCAAATCGCGTGGATCCCGAATGAATGGAATATCTGGAGCTATGACCTTCCTCGGTGATCTTCTCTTGGAGTTCATCCATTCTAGGTACACACAATCTACCTTGATACCTCAACACACAATCCATGATCCCATTACTTTTTGCTTATGAACATTTGCGTTCAATTCAAGAAAAATGGGATCTTTGTCTTGCTTCTCTTTTACTTCTGACACTAATGATGATTCAACCCCATTCATCACCACCACTCCTCCTTCTGTGGAATCCATTAGTCGGACTCCCAAGCATGCAAGTTTATGCACATCTTTCGCTAACTCTCTCTTTTCCCTCAACATGGGCGGTACTATCCATAGACAACCTACTTAAAGCATCACCAACAACATTAGCCTTACCTGGGTGGTAAAGAATACACATGTCATAATCCTTAAGTAACCCTACCCACCTTATCTGTCTGAGATTAAGCTCTTTCTGAGTAAACACAAACTGAAGGCTCTTGTGATCGGTGAAAACATCTACATGCATACCATACAAATAATGACGCCATATCTTCAAAGTAAATACTATGGCAGCCAACTACAAGTCATGGTTTGGTAGTTCTTCTGATGAACCTTCAACTGTCTGGAGGCATAAGTTATAACCTTGAAATTTTGCTTTAACACACAACCCAAACCAACTCTGGATGCATCACAATACACCATAAAACCTTGCGTACCTTCCGGTAAGGTCAAAACTGGGGCAGCAGTCAACCTCCTTTTTAATTCCTGAAAGCTTCAGACCATTGAAACTTCACTGTTTTCTGAGTTAACTTGGTCAAAGGGGATGAAATAGATGAGAACCCCTCTACGAAACTTCTATAATAGGAAACCAAACCCAAGAAACTCCTAATATCAGTTGGAGATGTGGGTCTAGGACAATTCTGCACTGCCTCTATTTTATGAGTATCAACTTTATTTCCCTCTCCAAACACAATGTGGCCTAACAATTCCACAGACTCATGCCAAAACTCACACTTAGAGAACTTGGCATATAACTTCCTATCTTTTAAAGTCTGGAGAACTATTCTGAGATGTCTAGCATGATCTTCTTCATTGCTTGAATAGATTAGTATGTCATCAATGAAGACGATAACAAACATATCTAAACAAGATTTGAAAACTCTATTCATAAGGTCCATGAATGATGCAGGCGCATTGGTCAAACCAAAGGATATGACCAAAAACTCATAATGACCATACCGGTTCTGAAAGCTGTCTTTGAAATATCACATTCCCTTACTCTTAACTGATGGTAGCCAGATCTGAGATATATCTTAGAGAAACAGGTGGCACCCTGAAGTTGATCGAAAAGATCATCAATCCTTATGAGAGGATATTTGTTCTGGATGGTAACCTTGTTCAACTGATGATAATCTATACACATCCTAAGGGAACCATCTTTCTTTCTCACAAATAAGACTAAAGTGCCCCAAGGTGAGACACTTGGTCTAATAAAGCCCTTATCAAGGAGGTCTTTCAATTGCTCTTTAAGCTCTTTCAGCTCTTTCAACTCTGATGGTGCCATTCTATATGGTGGAATAGATATAGGGCGAGTATCTGGAAGAGTATCTATACCGAAGTCTATCTTTCTCTCAGGAGGGACTCCGGGAAGATCATCTGGAAAGACTTCTGGAAACTCTTTTACTACTTAAACTGAATGAATAGGAGGTATCTCAACACTAGAGTCATAAATTTGGACTAAGTGATAGACACACCCCTTAGAAACTAACTTCTTTGCCTTAAGGTACGAAATAAAATGGCCCTTAGGCACTGATGAACTGCTTTTCCACTCTAAAACTGGCTCATTTAAAAACCAAAACTTGACAACACGGGTTCTACAATCAACTGAGGCATAACAGGCATGAAGTCAGTCCATACCAAGAATGACATCAAAATCTACCATGTCTAACTCAATTAAATTAGCCATGGTACTCTTGTGATTGAGGAAAATGGGACAATCACGATAGACACTCTCTTCTAGAATAGACTCACCAATATGTGCAGAAACACTGAATGGTTCACTAAGTTGCCTAGGAATAACATCAAAATTCATCGCAACATAAGGAGTTACAAAAGACAAAATCTCTCCTGGGTCTAGCAAAGCATAAACATTAGAGCTAAAAACATGGATCATACCAGTGATAATATCTAGAGAATCCTTTTGACCTTGGTGCGGGTGGTAGCATATAGGTGGTTTGATCCTACACTAGTACCGGAAGTAGCCCCTCTGGGTGCAGCTCTGTCTGGTGGAGCAACCGAAGAAGACTAGTATTATGGGATGCCAACCATAAATTGCACAAGTGTTCCTTAGGGGTTGTTGATGTATGCGTAATCAAGACACAACTTCCAATGCAAGTGTCTACAACCGTACAATAGTAAAGTAACTCAACCAAGGGTTGGGATCGTTCCCACGGGGAGTTGTTATGAGAATTAGTAGAAAAACAAACTTAAGTTCTAATTAGTCATAACTGAAAACATTGTCGAATAAAAGCATGCTAAATCTAAGAGGTGACACAAGTTTCAATTATAAATGGGGATTTTGTCACAAGTAAGCAAAAACAACAAAAAATACAAAAAGTATTAATCAAGGAGATGTGGTTCTTGGGATTTGATAGGAATACGGGAAAAACAAAACTATGGGGTACATGCTTTTGACAATAAATCTATTGAATATTTGTGACTAGGCTAGACTATAGTGGGGGTAAATTATCTCTCGAGCAACTTACCCCGAATCAAATGGTTTCCTCTCAGACACCCACTTCCCGCATGAAGAACATCCTCTGCCTTAGCCCACTAACTCTCTCGAGCAGAGTGTGTGGGAGAAGGACTAGGGTTCACTCTCTCGAGCTGAACCTTATGTCGACCCACTCCCACCGGCCATCAATTTAGTAGTCTTAGTTTTAAGACCTCTCTCTTGAGCAAGCCGAAAACACAAAGGTGAAATAGTATTTGCAACTACAATTTCATTAAGTTCCACCCCAACTACTAAATGAAATCACATCTAAACAACAAATAAATCATAAACAAGCAAGACCCAATAGATAATCTAACCCATATTCACAAAATCACACCCAATGAATTGGGGTTTTAGCTAGACATGTAAAAGAGATAGAAATTTATACCCATATGAGTTTGCATTCAAGTGGGTATGAAGATTTAAGTCTTAAAACAAGCCAAGAGTGAAGACTACACAAGACCCAAGTCCAAAATCTTGGAGTCCCTTTGAACCTTCAAGTTCTTCAAAACTCTCTCCAAACTTAGAACAGAAAAATAGAAGCAAAGTCTAAAAAATTATTGTTTAGAGCTAAAAATTCCATTCTAGAAAAATAATTCTCAATGAGTATTTATAGTTTTCAAAAATCTGTGCTGCGAAGGATCACCCGGTGAAGTTAGTCGGAATCGTCGATCAACTCGACGATCCGCCCTTTGGTCTAGTTCATCGTTGTCTTGCGTAACGCCTTCAACATCGTCGTGTTTTGGATCATTAGGCGACATAGTACTGCTTCGCAGAACTTCTCGATGACACGCCGATTGCTCCTTTTTCACCGCCGATTTGATCATTTCCTTCAGGGCTTAGCACATTGGAACAAAAGGCGAGGATAAGACCTTTTGGCGACTCACCGAACGGGTTTGGCGATTCTCAGATCTTCATTTCTTCGTTCTTTCAGCTACTTTTGTTCCTTTTTGCTAAGTAGTGTCCATGCTTTCCCTAAAACTTCAAATATCTGAAACTTCAGGGTTTTCATCAGATATTGCGACAAAATATGTATTTGAGGACACTAATTCTATCAAAATATGGCCCTATATGAGTCCAATTCGTGGACTCATCAACACCCCTAACTTAAGCTTTTGCTTGTCCTCAAGCAAACTCAACTTAAGCCGTTCAAAAAGGGTGTTCGAACAGTGCTACACAAGACTCAATCATTAATGCAAACAACAAGACTCAATTTACTTATGCAAAGATCAAATGTGCACTCAAAGATTCAAGTTGTGACTCACCAATATCAAAGAACCTCATGCTCACAATACTTGCTTTAAATGCAAGTTAAAATTCAACCAAAGTGGTCAAATGCCCTCACACAAGGAATGATTCCATATTCACACAATGTTTCACAGTTTAAAGCTTTAGAATTAGATGAAACGCTCACACTCACAAAGAATAACACAATGCATAATTTCACCCATAGGTTTCCCTGTATTTTCCAATCAACATTTGTTTCAGCTCACTCTGGATCAAAAAGGTCTTTTCAAGGCCTGTAATGGGGCTGAGTGCAAAGATATGATCATTTAGGCTCAGTGACTTTCATCCTCATGAAATGTGGTGCTCACAACACTTCCTTTCCTTTTTCTTCATCATTCTCTTTAGTTTTCATAAGTCATCCTATTATTCCCTTTCTAGGGATTGTTTGAGAACCCCATTTCTTTTGTACTTTATTCCACAACTTTCTTTTTCATTCTTTTTGTTTTTCTTTCTCAGTCCTTCTCTTTTTTTTTCTTTTTTTTTCTTTTTTTTTTTTATATGGAGGGGTTACATTTTTCTCAAAACCATGGGTAAGAGGGACTTTCTTGCAATTCTTGATTTTCCTTTTCTTTTCACCAAACCCCCAACTTAGGCTTTTGGCCTAAGTTGGCTATTCAACTAACCACAACTTCATGAGGAATATGGGTAATGGATAAAGAAAGGTTATGATTTCATCAAGTTTCTTACAATGAAAGATAAGGCTCAACGGGTGTTCAAAAGCGGTTCACACACTCACAAGGTAGGTCACAAAAGGGGTATATGTCAATTTGGCTCACACTCTTAGACGTTGCCTAAGATCATATCAAGAGATAGCATCACTTAGTTGACCAGACCAACGGGACAAATTCTAGGATCTATCATGCATGGTTCAAAGTAAGCTCATCACACTAGGCATTGTCACAACAGTCAAACAAGACTCCACACTTTTGCTAGTGTGCGTTGATCATAACAAGAGACTCAATTCGATACTAGGCTAGTCATAACAAGATGTAAAGAGTTCACATATTGTCTATGCACCTTTATTTGGCCTCATCGTAGCCGTGCATTCATGTTCGTTTGATTGAGAGCAATAATAAAGTCATAGGTATTGATTGGAACCAAGACTTAAATTTTGCGAAAGAACAACCACATTCAACACACGAGAGGTGGCAAAAAATTTCGGACTGCCCAAAATCATTTTGCAATTTAAAACAAAAGGAGCCGCAAGCTCAAAAATCCACAAAAATAGTATATCAAACACAATTTTTAAATAGAGCAACCCAAATACAAACAGAGCACGAACATCAAAAGCACACAAAGGTGGGCCTCACCCTACCACAAATAAAAACATTTGTCCTCAAATGCAAATAACACAGAATACGAAATGTAAAATAAAAAAAGACAGAGAGGGAGGTAAATAGGTGATCCTGGCTAATCAGTCGCTCCATTTGTCTGGGCTTCAGTGCCCGGAGTGACTCCAGAAGGACCTGCTCCACTGAATCCAACAATATGTGCTAGGGAGGCCTGCACAACAACATTTATCATAATTGCTTCCGTCTCAGTCAGGTCTTCATCTGTAGCTCTCTCAGTCTCCTCATGCATCTCTTCATCAGCTTATCCTTCTGACTCAGGATCAGTTGTCTGCTCTACTCTATCCCCATGTCCAGTGGTGGTCTGAGGCATCTTAGGAACGTCTGGAATTTCCACTGTTCCAAAGACCATGGACACATCAGTGGACTTCATGTGATTTACATCTTTTTGTAGCTCAGCAATGGCGGCTTTTAAAGTCGTCACATCATCTGTGGGCCCTTGGTTATGTTCACACACTACTATCCTGGCCGCTAAGGCATCAATGATAGTGTTCAGAGGTGTCACAACATTAGCTACGACAATCTGGATCATGCTTGGAATAGAAGCCTCTAGACTGGCAGCCCAATGATCAGCAGAAAGGGGTCGCTGTCCCATCCGAAATAGGGAGGCATGGGTGAGTGGAGGCTTGGAAACAGCAGTGGGTCTAGGAGACCGTGCAGCAGCAGAAGGACAGGGTATCAGCAGGAGTAGCAGTCGAAATGGATATACCTGAAGGCCCAGGAGCCGGAGTAGGCAGATGTGCCTCTGCAGGTGATGAATCTGTGTTTACTAACTCCATCAATGGTGCCTTCTTCCTTTCTGCTTGATCCTTAGGGTACTCGGATTCGATCTTCTGCATATTAGTAGAGGCTGTGGGCATCACTTCCACATCTTTCTTGGCATCCCGAGGTACCAGAGCTATTTTTCACAATTTTGTGATCAACACTGGGAATGGAAGTGAGGTCTGGCTTTATCTTGCAAGCATGAGTAGCTCTGAAGCAATGATTGTACCCTAGTTTTTCCGATTTTCCTCTATGATGCATCCTAGGCAAGCTGCCTTGGCAAGGCGAAGAATTGACTCATTTTGGGACGACATGATCGTGTTGTTGATAAAATCGAACCAAAACCTTACTGCTATGTTTAGTTCTTTCTTTTCAAGCGGAACTCCTTCCGCAAACAACTTCGGAGTCTCGTCTGAAATTAGTGGGGCTTAACCACTTCATCATCTCATTCATTTTTTTTGTTCTGATCAAGTGCTGGCAGTGATCCCCAATATTCGTGGACATGCCCAAGACTACGTTGATCACCTCACTATCACACTTCACCATCCCGCCTCTAACAACCACATAGTCCACTTCTTTGAAGGCTGCTGCTAGCTACTTTTTCTGGGGTATTAGTGCACTGTATGCACTATAGAATTCTCTTACCCAGTTTGGAATATAAGGGCCATGGGGTTTTGTGAAGATTTGAAACTTATGGTATCTCAGGCACTCCATTATCTCTAGGTGCCTGTCTCTAACCCTGTCTATGGACAAACGCTTTTCCTCCAAAATTGTCCTCAACCCCTCAGCCTTTACTCGATTCATTGACTTAGGCGGAGGACCCTATACTGGGGGCGCTGATACCATTGCCTGCTCTGGAACTAGAGTTGTAGTAGTGGTAGGCTGGAATGTTCGGACCCCAGATGGATCATTTAGCTTTTTAGTTCGCCGCTCAGCCATTTGTGTTATTAACAGATCATCCTCATCTGAACCCACACCTTCGCTTCAAATTGGTTGGGGTCATTTCTATAAAATCCATCACTGTCAGTGCTTGCATCTGATAATTCAAGGGTCTTGTCTTTGCCCTTGCCTTTACCACCAGTTGTGGAAAGTTTAGCAACCTTGCTTCTGGATGCGGCTGCATCCTCGTTGATTGCAATCCCTTTTGTTTTACATTGGGGTGGCCTTCTTCTTCCTACAACTTTAGATATAGCCATTTCTGCAAAGAATTGGGAAGAAGTTAAAACAACTAAATCAAAGTCACAGGGACACAAATGCAAAATAACTTGCCGAACAGATCAGCAAATCGCCAAGTTGCTTTGACGAGCAGGGTTTTATCCGCCGAAAGATACAGTGCAATAAAGGTTCAGGGGTGCAGGCAAAGGACGATCAAGTAGACTTTCGGCAAGTCATCGAATGCTTTGGGAGATTGAAGACTTCTCGCCGAAAGTTACAGAACCCATATCGCAAGTAGCCTGATGTTAAAGGTGAGATCGGATCATTAGGTTAACCGCTGAGTGGTTTGGCGAGCTCGACCCAGCTCGCCAAGCAGCCCAACGTTCCTATTCCCCACCTATCTTCTCGACTTCATCCCTGCAACCCCCGAAAACAAAATTAAATTATGCACTAGTACAATTAAGCTCAGACCCATAATACTTAATCATGATAAACACCATGCACGCATACCTCATAAACTTTAACTCATTTTTACGCGCAACAAAAAAGGAGTACAAAAATCAAGATAATATGGGAAAGATTTACAAATTGAATTTGGCATTTCAACAATCTAAATCTATTAGAGAGGCCCAGCACACATCAATTCAATAAGCCCAATTTCATAAGAGAACAAATTTTTCAAAGTAACCTCGGGGTTCTGGAAAACCAACCTTTTATGCTGATCGAAGTACTTTGTAACGCTAGGAGGCAATTTAATCCCAAGTTAAAACACCAATCGACGACTAAAATACCAGGAATGTAAAGATAATGACAGTTACTTACTAGGTGCAGATTTGCAAATGTTAAAATCGAGTAGAAAATGAAAATTTGTCAAACATTGAAACCATTGGCCTTTAAACCTTCCAGTTGTTGGCCATTCGGCGGCGTTAGTCTAGATTTCCAAACCACTAGGTGACACGCTGATTGTGAACTTACCTCGCTGAGTTTTACAGGGCCTCTATTTTATGTAGAGTTCCAAATGGTGGACAATAGCGGGATCGCCAACCATTTCTGCGATTGGCCAACCGGATTTTCAACTTGCCAGCCTGCACTTTCCTCATTTTAACCTGCATAATCAACATACCATTATTCTAACATAATAATTGAAAGCAATTAAAACCTTCAGTTGCCTCCCAAGCAGCGCCTTAGTTAACATCGTGGCACGTGCAGGTCAGCACTCAAACTCAATTTTTAGGGTTACCCATAGTATCACTAGGCAACCCCCTGTTTTGTTGTGATTGGAGATCGGGCAATGAATGACCCACAAGGTTCTCGAGCAGCTGAATGGCTCTGGAATGAGACCAAATCATTCGCTTCATCCCTTCAATGTTTTCCTTCATTTCTTCCAACTCTCTATCTTGCTCAGTCACCTTGTGGAGAATGATTGGGAGTATTCCCTCAAGGAATTTAACCTCATGGTTCTTGAGACTTCTTCGCTCATGAGGAGGGATATATTTATCATTCCTCTTGCACTGGACTTCGATCTTTATCATATTTTTGTCCAATTCATCCATGTGAGTCATTAGGGAGGCCAACATGATGTCTTTTTCTACATTTTGGTTCGTTTCAGCCATTTGATTAAGCAATTAGGCTACTATCACATATGGTTGTTTCGCAATGCCTCCCGAAATGAGTTGATCGACCAACCTCTTATTTCTGGGACCAAGACTTCTGTAGAAACGGTCAAGGAGGATTATGTCGGGAATGTCATGAGTTGGGCCTTGAGTGATTAGTTCATTAAATCTTGCCCATAACCTGTGGATCCGTTCACCCTTCAATTGCTTGAAGGTGAGGATACGCTCTAGGAATATCATTACCTCTAATGGAGGAAACTCCATTAGCTCCCGAGTGTTGCTCGCCATACTCACTTCATCTGCTTCAATACAGACAAGAAGAAAAAAAGTACAAGTTATGTAAGTAAACTACAACTAACAAGAACAAAAATTTTACTTAACTAGGAAGTCTCAAATAACACCACTTCCCGGCAACGGCACCATTTTGATGTTTGCGTAATCAAGACACAACTTCCAGTGCAAGTGTCTATGATCGTACAATAGTAAAGTAAACCAACCAAGGGTTGGGATCGTTCCCACAAGGAGTGGTTTTGAGAATTAGTAGAAAAATAAAATTAAGTTCTAATTAGTCATCGTTGAAAACATTGTCAAATATAAATACGCTAAATCTAAGGGGTGACGCAAGCGTCCATTATCAATGGGGATTTTGTCACAAGTAAGCAAAAACAACAAAAAATGCAAAAATTACTAATCAAGGAGATGGGGTTCTTGGGATGTGATAGGAATACCGGAAAAACTAAACTATTGGGTACATGTTTTTGACAATAAATCTCTTGAATATTTGTGACTAGGCTAGACTATAGTGGGGGTAAATTCTCTCTCAAGCAACTTACCCCGAATCAAATGGGTTCCTCTCAGACATCTACTTGCCGCATGAAGAACAATCTCCGCCTTAGTCCACTCACTCTCTCTCGAGCTGAGTGTGTGGGAGAAGGACTAGGGTTCACTCTCTTGAGTTGAACCTCATGTCGACCCACTCCCACCGGCCATCAATTTAGTAGTCTTAGTTTTATGACCTCTCTCTCGAGCAAGACGAAAACACAAAGGTGATATCGTATTTGCAACTGCAATTTCATTAAGTTCCACCACAACTATTAAATGAAATCACATCTAAACAACAAATAAATCATCAACAAGTAAGACCCAACAAATAATCTAACCCATATTCACAAAATCACACCCCAAGAATCGGGGTTTTAGCTAGACATGTAAAAGAGATAGAAATTTATACTCATATGATTTTGCATTCAAATGGGTATGCAGATTTAAGTCTTAAAACAAGCCAAGAGAGATAAATTCACAAGATCCAAGTCGAAAATCTTGGAGTTGAAACCCTTTGAACCTTCAAGTTCTTCAAAATCCTCTCCAAACTTAGAACTCAAAACTAGAAGTAAAGTTTAAAAAATTACTGTTCAGAGCTAAAAATTCAATTCCAGAAAAATAATTCTCAACGAGTATTTATAGTTTTCAAAAATCTATGTTGCGAAGGATCACTCGGTGAAGTTAGTCGGAATCGCCGATCAACTCGGCGATCCATCCTTTGGTCTATTTCATCGCCGTATTCGGTTAACCTTTAGCATCATCGTGTTTTGGATCATTAGGTGACATAGTACTGCTTCGCGAAACTGCTCGACGACTTGCCGATTGTTCCTTTTCACTACCGATTTAATCATTTCCTTCAGGCTCAGCACACTGGAACAAATGGCGGGGATAAGACCTTTTGGCGATTCACCTAACTGGTTCGGCGATTCTCAGATCTTCATTTCTTCGTTCTTTCAGCTAATTTTGTTCGTTGTTGCTAAGTAGTGTCCATGCTTTTCCTCAAACATCAAATACTTGAAACTTAAGGGTTTTCATCAGATATTGCGACAAAATATGCATTTGAGGACACTAATTCTATCAAAATATGGCCCTAAATGAGTCCAATTTGTCGACTCATCAGTTGCTAAGGTAATGGTTTCACTATGTTATGAGCATAAATGTGATTATGGCTTGTCTTCTACATTGAAAGTGCATGTTGATTTCCAAACTTGACAAATGCATACTTTTTAACAAAAATGTCCTTTTTATCATATTTTAATGATTTTATGCATGCTTCCATACTTAGTACTTTATGTTCTATCCCATTTCTTCTACATTTGCTATGAGTGTTGGTTCCGATCGTTGAGACGTACTTCTTTTTTCAAGAGAAGCTTGGGTTGACTATTCCCTAGGCTTGGTGGGTCCTCAAGTTTGCGGACAAGATGTTATCGTTTCTAGTTTATATTGTACTTTCTATATTCAAAGACTATTGATGTAAAGGGCTATGTCCCTAAAATTGTAATCCTATCTTTTAAATGGTGATTGAGACAAGGTCTAGACTCTTATGATTTTCTTTTATGAAAAGAAGTTTGACTTGGATTGTAAAAGTTTTAAATTTTTCTGCATCATTCTTATGGCTTTATGTGTATGATTATGCTAAGGGCTTGCATGCGACCCCTTCAGGGTCAAGTACGCCGTGTTACGTCTAGGGGGTACACATGGGTCGTGGCAATAACTCTGAAAATGTATGTAAAAATACAATAAACTGTGTATATAAGAATACAATTACTTATGTGGGAGTTTCTCTAACCGACAACCATCACGTAAGAGCTATTGTGATGATACAGCGTTTGGCCCTCTTTTACCTTGCCGAGGGTATAGAACCTGAACTACTAAGTGGATCCACTAGTCTATGCTAAAAAGCACTAAGGAATTATCTAAAAGTATGATCCTTTTATACTCATGGTGGCTACATGGTTTATGGGGGCTGTGAGTTGTCTGAACTCTCCCCCATATCGATGCTCAACACTACTCCCAAAAATATGATACTAGCTCTTATGTTTAAAAACATACTTCTTTCTGTTGCTTGAGATAATTGCTCAACAGTTAGGTCAAAGGCTATCTTGGAAATCAAAGTTTACCTTCTTGCTTAATTGTGAAAGCATTTACTCTTTTCTGAAAACTAGCTCAAAGGCTCTTTTGAAAAGACTCTACGAACTTCCTAGACTTGGCTCTTAACTTTCCTTGAATTTGAATTTATGGATTCAAGGTTATGATTAATGTTTCTAGATGATTTCTATGTGTTTAGAAGTTATTTAGAATAGTTAGAATCAATGGAAAGTGTTAGTACACTTTAGAAAGACTTAAATAGGCTCAACAACGAAAAATCCGTGAAAATTGACAATTTGGGAGCATACCAGGCGCGCCGCGCCAGCCCCAACTTTCTGAGGATCCTTTCTGGCACACTGTAGGCGCGCCGCCCCAGCCACTCTGGCGCTACGAGGGTATGACGTGCCTGGCCTTTCCCAGGTGCATCTGACTAATTTTTCAACTTGTTTTATGATCCTAAATCATTTTAAATCGATTCCTTTTATTAATATTTTCTTATATTCATATATCCAAAACATGTACACTAGAATCTAACTCGAAATAACTCTTAGCATCTCTAAAACATCTCAATAAAACTCATCAATGACATGTAAGTTCAAGAATGAAAACTATTCAAGAACACAACTCAAGAACATCAAATTCCAACTCTTTTAGGACAAAAATCGCTGAATTAAACATGATTGACGCGTGGCTGAATGGACCCAATGCTAAGTAATCTCACATACCTCGTAGGGATCACCCCTTGACGAAATTCACAAGCGTTTCTTGAAGATCTTGACGATTCGTGCTCCTTTTCCTCTTCTTTTCTGTTTGCTCAAAACCCTAACTCTTTTTCCAAAAGCGTAAATTGACTAAGATCAGTTTAGACTCCAATTAATTACCCAAAAATGAAATAAAATAATTGGGTAAGGAAAAGACCATAATGCCCTTCAAAAATCCGGATTGGATATTTCCTTTTCTGAACAGCCCAACTTCTGATGGGCATATCTCAATCATACGAACTCGGAATCGCGCAGACTTGGCGGTGTTGGAAAGATCATTCCAAGATATTTCCTAAGATATTTGGAAAGACACCTAACTCATGGTGATCTAGGAGTTATGGTCATTTGAAACTGACCAAAACTCAACTTTAAGACCCTTAACAATTTCCAGATTTTTTTTATACTTTCCCAAAATGACTATTCCTCTTTTAAATTCCTTTTTAGTTCTTTCTAGTTACGGGGTGTTACAGTTCATGAGTCTTTTCATTTGCAGTTGTTTATGTTGAGACTTGAGTTGCCTCTTTGGCTAGTTGAGTGAAGTGTGCTTTTGAGTTTATCTTATGTTGAGTAAGTCTTCCGTTCATAGCTGAGCCAGACCAAGGGTTCTCTTGGGGCAATAAACGGTTCTCGATCCATTGCGCCCAGGGTGCAGGCTCCGGGCGTGACATCTAATACACACAATAAACTAAGAAAGTCACGTAATTCTTGAAAGTGGTTCGTAAATGCGATAATATGCCTGAAAAATTGTGGGACTGTACGTATTGCTTTGACAACTCATTACGGAATTCCATGTAAAAAAAATTCAAAAGAACTTTTGCGTGCTTTGAGGGACCATATATATGGATTAATACACACAAAAACCAAGCAAGTCACATAATTACTAAAAGTTGGCTTGTAAATGTGAAAATGTGTCTGAAAAAAATTGTGGGATTGTACCTAACGCTTCACTAACTCTTTTTGGAGGTCTTCATATAGTTTTAAAAAAAATATATATTGGGTTCTCTGAGGCGCCCGATCTGTAGGCTTATACACAAGAAAAACCAAGAAAGTCGCATACTTCCTAAAAAATGCTTATAAATGTGAAAATATAAACTAAGAAAGTCTCATGCTTATGATTTACTAAGATGTGTTATATTTCAGTCTCTCAGTTTAGTTATTATTTCACTTAGCCATACTACATACCCGTACATTTAATGTAATAATGTCATTCGACATGCATTGTTTTATGATGCATATACATGTGTTTAGGATCATCAACAGGCGTTTCATTGAGATAACCCGATCACTCGTCAGCTTTTGGTGAGGCCTCCTAGATTTTTGAGGACTCTAGTCTCTAGTTTACTATTAGTAGTTGTTTAAGGTTGTCGTGGGTCTTGTTCCGACGCCTATCTTAAAACATTAGAGTCTTTATAGATATCAGATAGTATTGAGAGTCTTTCAGTATTGCTATTCAAATGTTTTCTTAAAATTATTATTGCTTTCATTCAGTATTTTAGACAGTTTAATTGAGTACTTTGACTTATTTTCAAACTACACCAATGACCTTAGAATATAGAAACAAAAAAATGATCAAAATTTTACTCTTTTTAATAACTTTCCGAAAAATAACAAACAATTATTTTTTCTTCGTAAATGTCTGAAAAAATAAAAATCAAGAAAAGCACATCAAAACACCTAAAAAAAAATTCAAACTACACCAATGACCTTAGAAAATTGAAACAAAAAAATGATCAAAATTTAACTCTATTTTGTATTTGTCCGAAAAATAACAAAAAAATTCAATTTTTCCTCGTAAATGTTCGAAAAATATAAAAATCAAGAAAAGCACATCAAAACACCTCAAAAAAATTTCAAACTGCACTAATGACCTTAGAATATCGAAATGAAAAAATGATCAAAATTTTACTCTTTTTCGTAAATGTCCGAAAAATGAAATAAAAATTATTTTTTCCTCGTAAATGAAACATATAAAAATCAAGAAAAGAACATCAAAACACCTCAAAAAATTCTCAAACACCATCAATGACCTTAGTATATCAAAACAAAAAATTATCAAAAATTTACTCTTCTTCGTATTTGTCATTTAATTTAGTTATAAAGTCTAAATCTGTTTGAGTCAGTCTTCCTCTAAGTATTCAGCCAGGTCAAGGGTTCGCTTTGGGACCAACAATGATTTTCGAGTGTCGACCATGTCCAGGGTGTAGGCTCAAGCGTGATAATTTATTATTGGAAAATGTCTTCTTTTTTTAAAAATGGTTTTATATGAAGAGTCTTAGTATAAGTAGTTTCTTGACATGAGCATTACACGCGTATGCCGAGTCAAATAATGTACGACTCTATAGGATAATATTAAGTAATAAATGTCTAATGGAACCCCAATAAAAACTAAGTGATTAAAAAAATTATTTAATGTCCAGGGTGTATGTTCCTCTAAAGAACCTAATTTCTCACGAAGTATAGATTTGATTGTTAAACGGCCAAAAATCAGACAGTTGTCAATACTAATTGATAAGCATTCCATTTTATGTAATTGCTTCATTTGTATTTGAAAGAAGAAAAATAGTATCAATCTCAAAATATTTTTATGTGAAAATTTTTATAGGTATTTGCCACCGGTCGAATTCCCGAAGAAGTTGCATTATCATAAAAAGCTAAAATACCTCATTTTTGTTCACTATAATCAAAGGTTTATGGACTGCCGTAAATTTATTGTTGTTGCCAAGCATTGATGAATTTTCCCGTGATTTCAAAAGGAATATTTTGGCATGGTTGCATAAACCGCAACTACTTAAAAATTTGGTTAGTAAAAGTGAAAAAATCTTATGTATCTGTCAATATCATTTAAATAATCGTTGCCTATATATCATCAACACAATCATTGTCTATTTGATTGTACTTTTTGAGGCTAACAATTTTTTTTGAATAATCAATTTTAAAATATAGTTGTGAATATTAGAGGAGTAATTTGTATTTCGCCAAGATTCTAATCCTATTACTAGGGAGAGACTATCTTATTCAGCCTTTGGAAAACGAACTGTCAAAATCAAAAAGGAAAAAAATCAAAGAGGAATGAAACAAGATAAACAAAACTAGGATTTTCGGACCTTGAGAAGATAGGGAATTTCAATGGCCACAACATTGGTGCCTCTACAAAAATGTCTAAGGGAGTGATTTCAGTTATTTAGCTCATCCCGTCAAAAGGGAAAATAGTACTGATATAAGAGTGGAACTGTGTGTGATACGAATAGTAGCATCGCAGGGGGAGGGGGGTTATATATTCAAGTAATAAGGTTGTCTGGAATCTTGTGTATTGAAGAAGATACGGATAAAACGAGTGAAAACACAGTCAAATAAGCTGGTGAGATTTTTGAAATCTAAGACAATGATATAAAAATAATGATAAAATAGTTTCTTAAATTGATGGATATTTCCAGTCGAGATTATTCTCTATTTATTATTGGAAAAAAGGTTTTTTGTCGATAGTCTTAGTATAACTAGTTTCTCAGTACGTGTGTTGCACGTGTGTATTATACGATTTTATTGCATAATATTAGTGATAAATATCTAACAAAAACTCACTAAAAGCTAAGTGATCTAAATATTTATTTATTTGAAAGAGAATAAATATGTCAACTTCAAATGTTGTCATTCAAAAACTAACAACCTTTTGTTTTCCTTAATCTCTTTTATTTGTTTGGTTCTTCCGAAGAATGTCACGAGGCATAAGTTTAATTTTTAAAGGGAAAAATCTCAAAGATCGGTCAATTCAAAGGGAAAAAGTTCAATTTTATGTAATTCCTTCATTAGTATCCAAAAGAAGAAAAATAATGTAAATATCAAAATATTCTTATGTGATAATTTTTATTGGTATTTTCCATAATTGAATTCCCAAAACAGCTGGATCATCTTTCCAAATTGTAGACACCTCATTTGTGTTCACAATGGACTACCAAAAGTTCATTTTTGTCACTGACTTAGTCATTTACTTTTTCCTAATTTTAAGGACATATTTTGGCATCGTTGTGTATAGCGCTATTACTTAAACTTTTAAAGAGGATTAATATGTCAACTTCAAACATTGTCCCTCCACACGTGTTTTCCAAAATTAACAACTTTCTTTTATAATTTATTCCCTTTGTATTGTTCTTCTAACGCATGTGTTGATGTTGTTGCATGAAGCTAGCATATTTCTAGAAATATCATAACACAAAATAACATAATTTACCTAACACACAAAACTCGTGATGCAGTCCATCAGCCCTACCCATAAAGAAGGAACCTATTTGTTTTCAACTCTTACTTTTCAAAATAAAAAATAATACTCCTTCCGTCCCATTTTATGTAAGGTAGTTTGGCTCGGCACGGAGTTTAAGAAAGAAAGGAAAACTTTAAAAACTTGCGGTCCAACATGAATAACAAAATTTGTGTGGCTGCAAATCATTTCATTAAAGGTAAAATAGACATTTTATAGTTAAATTTTTACTTAATATAGAAATATTTCATTCTTTTTTAGACTGACTAAAAAGGAAAGTAAGTCACATAAATTGGGACACAGGGAATACTTATTACTTCCAAAAAATTTGTCCAGACAGGCTATAAGTTTGTCATCTTCTTAGCTCTGTTTATCTGTTATACATGCAAGATTAGTTTCTCTTTATAAAAATATGATACCTTTTTATGCAAAAGCACAAGGAAGTACTAAAGTTTAAAGAAAATCCTAAATTCTCCATTGATAAGAATTAGAGGAGATTTTCATCGACTAAAAAACTGTTAAAATAAAAAAGAAAAATATTTTTTTTAAAAATGGATTAAATAAGGCAAATAATAAGATTTTCAAAATTTGAGAAGATATCAAAGTTTAACAACTACAACACTGGTGCAAAGGTGCCTCCTAGAGAATGGTTTAGAGAGTCATGTGATGAATGATGATATTCAAGTTGAATCAATACTATGACTGATACTAATAATTGCACGAGGGGTATGTGATTGATAGAGTTTAAGTTACATATATGTTGTCAATAGTAGAAGACATTTATTTTTATTTTTTCTTATTTGGTTGTACTAAATATGTAAAATGTTTTAGAAAATATTTTAAAGAGAATAATAGAAAAATTGATATGTCGTTTATGTTTTTTGAAGGAAAAAAGTTGCCATTTTGACTCCGGACTCTTTTAGGGCATACAAAATTTAACAAAAAACTTGTAAGCATTGATAAGAATGTTCTTTGCCTTATATTGGTTCTGCTTAACGCAGGCTACTTTGTACACTGGACTGCCCTGCAATGACCATGCTTGTAGTAGAAAAACAAAACTTTCTAATGATTTGTCAATTTTCTCTCCTTCTTCTGAGTAGTTTGATGTGGTACTTGTTATGCCTATCAGGCTAACCATATCTTGTGGCTCCCAATTACACAAATCTTTCTTTATTTTTGTTTTTTCAGTACTTCGTTTGAGAATATACAAAGTATGCAAAGGTATTCCAAAAAGGCTATTGTTTAGTATTATACTTGAGCCAAAGTTGGATGTTATCTTACAATACCCTGACAATGAGGAGTTTGGAGGAAAGGCATGACCCGCATTGGATATTTAAGTTAATTGTTCAAAACAATTAAATTTTTTAAAGTTTTTTTTATTGTTCAGAATAAGTTAATTGTTCAATGTTTAAGAAAACTGTTGGAAATGTCTTTCCTTTTTGTCCTTCATTTACCCTTTCTAAATGATTAGTTCAAGAGAGCAGATTATTCATATTCATGATTCTACTTTGAATTATTTCTATAACTAGTGTGAGAATAACTAAAAGGGAAAAAGTAGAGAGTGATGTTCAATCTATATCCTAAATTTTCTTCTTAATAGGTATATATTGCCTTACAAATTAAATTAATACTTATTCCATATTAAGTGAAATTTGGGCTTTTTTTCATTGGTCAAATAATTGAATTGTTCAAAGTTGAAGAATGATGTTTGAATTTTTTTTCCATATTTGTCATTTCCTTTAATGAAGTTTGATATTTTCTAGTAGATAATATAATATAATATTGAAGTAGATAAGAATGAAAGGAGTGAAAGGAAGGTCAAAGAATGTAATAGCATATTCTGAAGCAAGGACATATATGCGCCATTTTAGTATTAAAAAAGAAATAGGAGAGAAATTGTTTTATTTGACCAAAAAAAAATTTTGAAAATAAAATGAAAAGAAAAGAATGCAACCTAGCAGAAAACAAAATAAAAAAGGAAAAGTCCTAACCCTATTTGAAGTGTTTTCCGAAGGAAGCTGTTGCAACTATTTGTCAAAAGCAAGAAAGAGAACAAAAATCGTGGGTCTGTCTGTCCATTAGAGTGAAGCTAAAGGTGTTGGAAGATATTGTAATAGGAGAAATAGAAGTGGAAGGTAACTTTTCTAAACTTAACTTAAAGATTTATATTTGTAAACTCCATGACTATAGAATTGGGATTGTAAGTTTAGAAAATAAGGGCTAAAGAGATAGATGAATCTATTAAATACTTGAAATACAAGTGGGTATATCCAGGGGCAGAGCCAGAAATTTTATCAAGGCTGTTCAAGATTATTATTTTTTTGATAACTGAATTTAATGTTATTTGTTTAACCTAGGGATTCTACCATGAATGATCCCAACATTTGTCAACAACAAATACAAACAATCAAGTTTTTTTTTTCTTTTTGATGCATTGCTTTTATATGATAAAAATATACGATTATACCATTTTGAAAGGCTTTTACTGGTTATAAAGAAAAGTATAAATGGGAGTAAACCTTGATGGATCCCGTAGCTAACGATAGGTTGGTAGACCTGGTGCACCTTCTATTCACAAATAACTGATATAGTCCATGCTAGTTGGAAGGTAGAATGTGCATACCATAATCAATATCCCTCGACTAGGGATGTACTGATATGAATATTTGACTCCTACCATGTTTTTTGACTTGTCCCTTATTAAAAGGGTTGTGGTTAAGTGTTATTACTCACTGAACTAGCGTCTCACTCCTCCCTAAATATTTTTACGGAGAACTGAGGTGATATTGACCAGGATTTCATTAACTAGAGAGTGTTAATTAGTAGCATCTAGTGAGCCCCGTATACCTTCACGTAGCAAGAGATTTATAGAATTGCTATGGTTTCTTTTATTTCAAAACTCTTAGAATTGCCCCATTTGTCCTTTCCTTTATTAGAGTCGTCATTATTCCTTCATTTTGTTGTCATGGGACATTATTGAACTTATTTTTATTAATGGAGATAAATTGCTATTTTGGCGTGGCGAATAAATTAGCAATGGATATTATATTTGGTTTTAGAGTTGTTATTAGTTGTTTTGTTGATTTCTTAGACAAGAAAAATTAGGATAAACCTAATAATGAAGGAAATTCTGCCTGATATTCTGTAGAATTCCAGTAAGACTTGCTTTGGGATTCCCTCTCTTAGCGCCGCTCATCGTCCTAAATTGGGTCGTGACAAAAAAATCATGTGCGATATTTTAAATCTCACACAATGATATAAAGCTAACAATAAAATAGTCTCTTAAATTGATAGATATCTAAAGTCAAGATTGTTCTTTATTTATTATAGGAAAATGTCTTTTTTTTAATTGGTTTTCTATGGATGGTTTTACTATAAGTAGTTCTTCGGCTGTTGCACCTGTATGCGTATTAAATTAATATACTATTTTATAGAATAATGTTAGTAATAAATGTCTAACAAAATCCTAGTAAAAGATAGATGATCTAAAAGTTTATTTAATTGGAAGAGGATAAATACGTCAACTTAAAATATCGTCCCTCAATTCATATATTTCAAAACCAACTACTTTTTCTGCCCTAATCTCTTTCATTTGGATTGTTGTTTTGAAGAACTTATGTCTCATGAGGCATAAAATTTTATTGTTAAAGAATAAAAAATTCAAGAACAACTCATCCAAATGGGAAAACGTGCAATTTTATGTAACTGCCTCATTAGTATCCAAAAGAAGATAAATAGTTTCAATATTCAAATATTCTTACGCCAATTTTTTTATAGGTATTTCCTGCCATTGAATTTCTAAAAAAGTTGCATCATCATACAAAAGTGCCGACACCTCATTTGTGTTCACAATAATTAAAAGGCTATAGACTATCACAAATTCATCGTTGTCACCAACATATTCATGAACTTCCTCGTGATTTCAAGGATATTTTTCAGCATGGCTGCATAAAACACTACTGCTTTAACTTTGGTTACTAAAATCAGCAAAATCTTTTGGATCTGTCAATATCATTTGAATCATTGTTTCTTATTTCATTTAGTTAATCATTGCCTCTGTCATTGTACTTTTGGAGAGTAAGAATTTGCATTTGTCTAAGTTGAAAAAAACATATTTACCAATATTAGAGGAGTAATTTGTGATTGGCCAAGGTTCTAAAAGTATTACCGGGAGAGACTGACTTCTCAACTTTTGAAAAACAAAACAGTCAAGATAAAAAAGGGGAAATAATCTAAACGGAATGAAACAACATAGATAATAGGATTTTCTAACCTTGAGAAGATAGGAAAGTTGAACAACCGCAATGTGGTGCCTCGTAGAGAATGATTAAGAGAGTGATTTGAATTTCTTATAACCAAACTTGTTCCGTCGAAAGAACAAGTAGTATTGATATTCTAGAAGAACTGTGAGTGATACTTATATTAGTATCAAAATGTGAGTTTGATATTGAGGTAATGTGGTTGTCTTAAATCTTGGGTAATGAGATTGTCTTAAATGTTGTGTATTGAAAAAGATAACCAAAACATGATTTAAAAAGATGGTGAAAGAAGTGGGTGAGATTTTCACACAATGATATAACGATAACGATAAAATAGTTTATTTATATCATTGTGTGAGAATTAAAAATCTCACCCGCTTCTTTAACCATCTTTTAAACTCATATTTTGCTTATCTTCTTTAATACACATTATTTAAGACAATCTCATTTTCTGAGATTTAAGACAACCTCATTACCCGAATATCAAACACACACCCCTGATGCTTCTAGTAGTTGCTCACAAATCTTCTCCAGTATCAGTATTATTATTTTTTCTATTGTGGTATGAGCATGGTTTTAAGGAGTTCATATCACTTCCTTAGCCATTTTTCTGGAGGCACCAGCATTATGACATGTCAACTTTCCTATCTTCTCAAACTCTAAAAATTCTATTATCGGTCATGTTTTGTTCCTTTTAATTTTGATAATTTTGTTTTTTCAATAGCTAAAAAGATATTCTTTTCCCATCAATACTTTTAGAACCTTGATCAAACACAAATTACTCTTCTAATATTAACATATGTTTTTTTTCAATTTGATTAGATAAACAAAAATTGTACCCTCCAAAAGTACAATGAAATATGAAACAATCATTTTAATGATATAGGAACCAATTATTTAAATGAAATAGGGAATCATTATTTAAATGATACTAACAGATACAAAAAAATTGATCGATTTTGCCCATCAAAATTGAAGTAGTAGCGCTTTATGCAATCATGCCAAAAGATTTTCTTGAAAACATGAGGAAGTTTATGAATAAGCCCGGTGACAACAAAAAACTTGTGGCCCTTCATAGTCTTTTATTTATTGTGAACACAAATGAGGTGTCTTCTCCTTTATATGATGATGCAACTTTTTTGGGAATTGAACAGTTAAAAATACCTATAAATATTTTCACATATAAAATTTTGGATATTGACACTATTTTTCTTCGTTCTTATACTAATGAACCAATTATATAAAATTGCACGTTTTGTCATTAGAATTGTCTACTCTTTCATTTTTTGCTCATAAACAATTAAATTTATGCGTCGTGAGACATTATGTAACACCTCAAACTCCGATCAGTTTTTAATTTTGGGTCAACTTCAAACAACCATATCTTTGTGAACAAAAAGAGTTAGGTGGCCTAGGAGGTATCAAATTGAAGGTCTTTGTGTTCTCTTTCCAAATACGCCAAGTTTGATAATTCCGAGCTCTGAGTAATAAGTTATGGCTGTTTGAGTTAAGCCGCTCTATCTAAGGCTTTTCATCCATTTAAGGGAATGGGTATTTTGGTCTTTTCCTTATCCCACTAAGCCTAAAACGATTTCACACCAAATTTAAGGGTCGAATTGGACACTAAGATATTTTAGACATTCCAAAAGTGTTTAGGGATTTAAGAGCAAGTTCAATAGAAGAAAAGAAAAGAGTTTCAAGCGTTCTTTCAAGAACGGATGATTTCGGCAAGAACAAGTGTTCTTTCGAGGTATGTAAGCTTCTCATAGTGCTGGGTTTGTTCGCCCTCACTCTAATCATGTAATTTCATTCACAAATTCGTTCATGAGATTGTTTATATAGACATTCTTGAGAAGTTCTTGAGTTTTAACCCCATTCATTAATAGTGGAGGTTTTTGAGTTCTTGAGGTGATATTGTGAATGAGTGTTGTTTCTTGGTGGATTTTGTGTGGGATTTCATCGAAATTGTCAATACTACTCTCACTGGAAAGACAGATTCAGAATTTTCGTTACATCAAATGATCTTCAGGCATGTATAGTTATCAAAAAGGGGCCGAAGCCAATCCCTGGACTCACAGGAAAAGACGCCACTGATAAGCCTTTTGATCTAGAATCCTTTGACATCACAAAGGAACAACAAGAGGTAATCCAAACTAATGCAAGATCAATAAGTTTGTTATATTGTGCAGTTAGCGGAGCTGAATACGACAAGATTTCAACATGCGAAACTGCAAAAGAAATGTGGGACAAACTCGAAATAACTTATGAAGGAACCAACAAAGTAAAAGAAGCATGGATCAGCTCACTAGTGAATGAATATGAATTGTTCAAAATGGCAGATGATGAGAATGTAGAGGACATTTTCTCAAGATTTAGCAAAATTATTTGTGAACTCAAATATTTGGGAATGGTGTACTCAAATGGATTACAAGTTAGAAAACTCATCAGAAGTCTTCCAAAAGCTTGGGAAACTAAAGCTGCTATTCCGAAAGATGGAGATTTGCAAAAGATGTCCTACGATGAACTTCGTGGAAATCTGATGGCTTATGAATAAAATCATATTAACAGATATAGGAAGAATGATAAAAAGAAAATTGTCGCCTTTACAGTATAAACATATGAGATTGAGGAAGAATTCGATGACTTTCAAAGTTAGTGAATGGCCCTCATAAATAGAGTAGTTAGACAAATGTTGAGACAGAAAAGACAAAAGCCACAACAAGACTACAGAAACAATGACTATCATAAACATGATGACCGATCCTACTACTATGGAAAGCCTGGCCATATTAGATAAAATTGTCCTGAACTCAAAAGAAGAGGCCAAAAGAAGAATGATGATCCAAAGAGTGTTGGAGCATGGAGTGATGAAGATGCACTTGCATATGATCAAAATGAAACAACAAATATATGCTTTATGGCAATCGGTGAACCAAGAGAGGTAAGATATCATGACTACTCTAAATGTAATCACTTACAAAACTCTCTGGATATGGTCACAAATGAACTGCAGAAAATTATTGACATTATAACAAAATTGCTACAGAAAAGAAAGACTGGCAAATCCCTTTTGAAGCTAGTCAAATTGAGTTGATCTTCTACTGGAAGAACTTGATGAAATCAAGATGCAATTAAATAACGTCAATATGTCACCAAGTCACACCTCAGTGAGATCTAATAGATCTTTTATTAATTCCTCTCAAAAATCTTTCTTTCATTCTGCAAAATCCTCTTTTAGGCCTATTTGTTTTACATGTGGGATTGATGAACACAAATCTTTCAACTGCATGAAATACTCTTCAAGAAAATGGATTTGGAGACCAAAAGTCGCTAGTCCTAAACCCCAAGAATCCAAGAATGCTTGGGTACCTAAAAGAAATTAATCTCTTTATTTTGCAGGAGCAGTCTAGGAACACCTATAGAAAGGAATTTGGGTAATCAACAGTGGATGCTCCAGACACATGTGTGGAAAGAGAGAAAATTTCAAAATAATTAAAAATATCGATGGAGGTAACCCAAATGGAGAAGTAATAGGAGTTGGAACTATGACCCTCATCTCATCATGTGATCAAGTATAAGTATATCTTGTTGGAGGACTCAAGCACAATCTCCTCAGCTTTAGTCAACTATGTGATGATGGGTTTCAAGTTTCCTTTAATAAAATGAGTTGCACAATCAAACATACAAGAAGAAGCGTTTCCATCATTGGAGATCAAATTGATAATATATATTTATATGTGTTAACTAATCTCTCTAATCTTATATGTCTTACTGCAGCTTCTAATGATCCTTGGTTGTGGCACCAAAAGCTTTGACACGCACGTATGCATGCTCTTGAAAAGTTATCTAGATTAGAACTAGTTATCGGACTACAAAAATTAAAGTTTGAAAAGGATCATATCTATGATGCATGTCAACTTGATAAGAAAACTTGCTCATCCGTTAAAGGAAAATATATTGTAATTAAGTACCTCTCAACCCCTTCAACTTCTTTACATGGATCTCTTTGGTCCTACTCGAACTGCCAACATTGGATGTAAAAGATATACATTTTTTACTATTGATGATTTATCAAGGTTCAGATGGGTGATTTTTTTCTCTCATAAGAATGAAGCATTTTCTAACTTTGCAGTACTTTGTAGAAAATTTCAAAGAGCGGCAGTTTATTTTATTACAACTATTCACAGTGATCACGGTGGAGAATTAGAAATAAGGCATTTGAAGATTTTTGTGCTCAAAACGGCTTCACTCAAAATTTATCTTCACCCAGATCACCTTATAAAAATGGAGATGTGGAATGAAAAAATCGTTCCTTACAAGATACAACAAGAACAATGTTATTAGATCAAAATCTTCCTCATCATTTTTGGGCAGAAGCAGTAAGTACTGCTTGTCATATAATTAACAGATGTCTCATTAGACCCATATTAAAGAAGATGTCTTATGAGCTCTTGAGAGGAAACAAACCAAACATTAGTTATTTTCATCCATTAAGGTGGAAATGCTTCATTCATAAAAATGGTAAGAACAATCTTGGCAAATTTGATGCAAGAAGTGGTGAAGGTATTTTCTTGGGGTATGCACCTCTTAGCTGGGCCTTTTAATTTTTTTTAAAAAGAACCTTAAGTATTGAAGAATTTGTTCATATTGTATTTGATGATACTAATCCAAGTGTACATGAAGTTGAAATTGGTGAAGATAAGATTATTTCATCCAAACCAACTGAAGATACATCAAATGCTAATCGAATCTATTGCCGAAGAGTTAGCTCCTGCAGAGGTGGAGTCAGTTACCCTAGCTGACAAAACTACTATCCCTATGGAATGGAGACACATTCAAGCTACCCTGGAAATTTTATCTTGGGAAAACCAGATGATAAAATTCAGACTAGATCTTCACTACGAAAGCAAGCATCAGTAACTCTTGTATCCTAAATAGAATTCAAACAAATAAATGAAGCATTGGAGGATGATTCATGGATACAAGCTATGAAAGAAGAACTTGATCAGTTCGAGAAAAATTAGGTATGGACTCTTATTGAACGACCTAAGCATTTCTAAGTAATCGGAACCAAATGGATGTTCTGTAACAAATTAAACAAAGACTACAGAGTAGTCAGAAACAAACCCAGACTAGTGGCTCAAGGTTACTCTCAGCAAGAATGATTTGACTATGATGAAACTTTCGCTCCTGTGGCAAGAATTTTACAAATCTTATGAAAGGCAAGTTCGAAATGAGTCTCATGGGAGAACTCTCATTCTTTCTCGGCTTACAAATAAAGAAAACTAAAAATGGAATTTTCATTAATCAAGGAAATGCAGTTGATAAGAGCTATATCGAGGAATGAGTGGATATTTACTGTATCTCATTGCAAGTCGACAAGACATCATTTTCAGCGTTTGCAAATGCACATCGTTTCAATCTTCTCCAAAAGAATCCCATCTCACTACAGTAAAACGAATCATCTGATATCTTATTGGAACATCCGAAATGGGACTATGGTATCCATTTTCTGAAAATTTTGACCTAACTGGATATTCATATGTTGTTTTTACTAGTGATAAAAATGACTGGAAAAGCACTACTGGAACATGTCAATTCTTAGGAAAGTCTCTTATTTCCTAGCATAGTAAGAAGCAGACCTCAATAGCTCTTTCAACTACGGAATCTGAATATCTTGCAGTTGGAAGTTGTGGTACTCAACTTCTTTGGGTGATGCATCAATTATTGGACTATGACTTATCTTTTGAAGGCGTTCCAATATTTTGTGATAATACAAGTGCTATTATTTTATCCAATTATACTGTGCATCATTCTAGGGAAATGCATAAAGATATCAAGCATCATTTTATTGTGATCATGTTGAAAATGGTAATTTTTTGCTTGAATTTGTTGATTCTGAAAATCAATTAGCTGATATTTTTACTAAATCCTTGCTTGAAGAAATATTTTGTTTCCTTCGAAACTTTCTTGGAATTACCGTGCTCAACAGTTAATTTTACTAATTTGCGCCTATTATTTTGTTATGCTACTACTTGTCTAGTTGTTTGTTATTCTTGTCTATTTTGTTTTCCTTTTTTATTATGTCAAAGGGGGAGAATTCAAATAACTATACTGGAAGAACATAGTAAGGGGGAGCATTCAGAAACAAGGAGTCAGAAAATCAATAAATAGGGAAGTTAAACTATATCGTATAGTTAAAATTATCATTATAACCAAGGGGGGGGATTGTTAACTTATAATGTTTTGCATAATAACAAACTATCTTGTGTCGCAGGAAAATCAAGACTAGTGTATCTGTGTTAGATACACAAAATCCTAAAGATTAATGCATCAAGCATCAAATCAGTAGCCATCAATTAAGGAGAAGATTAATGTCACGACCCAAGGGTGGTACCCTAGATGTAACATGGTGTATAGAACCCCGAAGGACTCCATACAAGCCACTTAGCTCTCATAACATAAGAAATATAACAATAAGAGTAAAACAATAGTCCAAGTCCAAAACATTTTATAGAAATAAAGAGGAAGTCTAATACATTTGTCTCTTCATAGTCATCTAATACAATAGAATGAAATTGGACCTAGCCCAAACATCATGTCCAAAAGTGAATACAAGAAAAGGAAATAAAACATTGAAAGTCCGTCCTCGAAGCATGAGGACTCACCAAAGCTCGAAATATCTCATGTCCCCCTCTAGCCACGAAACTGACAACCCTAACTGCCGGACCCTACATTTGGGGAAATGTAGGCAAGAGTATGTGTTAGTACAAAACTATGTACAAAATATGATAGCCATGCACAAAACATTTAAATCAAGATAAAAAGGACATTTCATTTCATGACATGCAATTGACCAAGCTAAAACATGATATAAAAGAGTTGGAAAACATAATTCATAAATCATGGTAAATGCAATCTAACATCATCTTTAAAACCTTTGAACTCATATGCGATATTTCTTGAAGTAACCTTAGTTCATTATTAGTGTGGAGATTTATCTTTAACCGACATAGAGACCATGTGAGCCATAACATGATCCCCCGGTGTCTCCCACACCGAAAAGGGTTGTCCTACTTGCCAAGGTAGTAGAACCATGAATTTCTAACTTAAGTGGATTTACTAGCTTATGTCTCTTGAGACAATCATCCTATGGGGGCACATAGGTAATGGATAAGGAGATTGTTTCTAGAAACCCGACCTCTACTAAAGGGAGAGCCTCCATCTTAATATCCTCTCAGTGTTAAGCACAAATCCCACATAATAGTCATTTCTTACTTGACCCTATTATTTATGGAAAGGCATCTTAGGATAACCAACCCAAGCTAGTTTCATTAGAGTAGCTCTTACTCTTTGATTCAACTAGGTGAGACAGACTTTGAACCTAAGAATCCTTTCTATGTGAAAAAACCTTTCACATCTTGCTTTTATGTGTAAATGAGAAAATCCTTTCAATCACACATCGTGATCATTGATACTTTACTCTCAAAGCACCCCTAAAACATTTCAATAGATTTCATAAGAAATTGCAGAAGTCCATAATTTACCTCTTGAGGTTCGAAACCCAATTTCAATCATCAATACTTAGAAAATATGGGTTGGATATGGATTTCATCATAAATTCATTTAAAGCTAGAAATACAAGTTTAATTTCATAAAACTCTTCCTTTAAGATCAAAATCCCACATCATATGATTCATAACTTGAAAACATGGAGATTACATGGGTTCATGGGGAAATTATCATAAAATCATAGTATTTCATCAATTCATGCAAAAGAGATCATAATTCAATCATTTAAATAAAAAATTAAAAGAACCGGTGATATTTGAAGAAAACCCTAACTCAATTAGGGAATTCTACCTTTAGAAACAGAGGAATTTGGGAACTCCATGAATGGAAGGAATCCATGGATGAAAACTATCATACCTCAAAGTCAAATGCTAATCTTCAATGGTAAGAATGGAGGCTTACCTTAAAACCCTAGGTTTTACCCTTCTTGTTCTTCAAGTTTCTAGAGAGAGAAATATTTTGGAGAGGAGAATTGATCTTCTTTTATGATTTTGGAAGAATGAAGTAAATTGGCTAATTAGGGGGATGAAAATACTTATATAGTGTCACGACCCAAGCCTACTCGAGTAACGATTGTTGGTCCCTAAGTGAACCCTCATCTAGGCTGGCTACAAATGGAAGACTAACTTAAGCATACAAAATCTTAAAACTGAATTAATTTCAATAAACTCAAATACTCAACCTTTAAAATCTGTACAATATATACTCAAAATAAAAGTAAATCGAGAAACTCCTCAGCTCTGTCTATCTATGAAGCCTATACTATTACAGAAGGATATCAGGACAAGACCCACGACATCCCAAAACTACTAACTATAGATAAAGGTTAAGCCCTTTGAAATATAAAAAGGCTCACCAAAGCTGACTGGAATATCAAATAACCTCAACGAAACACCTGTTGATGATCTTGAATACTTGTATCTGCATCATCAAACGATGCAGGTCAAATGCTCAGTACATGGAATGTACGAGCATTTAGGGGGAATTCTAAAGCATAAACATAAGCTTGAACTGATGGAAAAGAAATATACTTACCTCTTCTCAACTCAACTCAACTCAAAGAAATATAGTTCAACTCAACTCATAGAAATAAGGCTCAACTCAATACCAGGATATTCAACTCAGTGAAACATAGTTTGACTCAACTAATATAAATAAGGCTCAACACAACAATAAGATATTCGACTCTGGACTCAACTCTGGATTAAGCAACAATAAAAGATGCAATATATGGAAAGCTTTAAAAATAGTAGATAGCAACTCAATGTATTGAAGAATACAATAATAGCTCAGTTTGTATATAAAAATACAATATAACTCTGTTTGTATATTAAAATACAATATAACTCTGTTTGTATATTAAAATACAATATAACTCTGTTTGTATATAAAAATACAATATAACTTTGTTGGAGATTCTCTAACCGACAACCATCACTATGAGCTATGTGATGATACAACGTCTAGCCCACACTGCCATAACTTTCTATACTTTGTTGGGGTATAGAACCTTCTACTAAGTGGATCCACTAGGCTATGCTAAGAAGCAATAAAGAATCATCTAAACTGTATGACTCTTTCTACCCACATTGGCTACATGGTTTATGGGGGGTTGTGAGTTGTTAGAACTCTTGCCCATATCGGTGGTCAATACTACTCCCAAAATATATCTAGCTCATATGTTTAGAAACATAACTCTTTCTGTGTTTTTGAGATTATTACTCAAAAATATTTCTCTTAAAAGAGATGGTACTGAAACTGCTCAAAACAGTTTTGGAAATCTCAGTTTCCTACCATCTTAAATGTAAATGCATTTACTCTTGGAAATACTTAGTTCCCATATATCATATCAAATAAAATGAACTCACCTCCACTCTTCCTCAACTCAGTGCTAAAGTCTTTAAAACAAGTTTTAAAACAATTTGAAAAACTATTCTTAAAATCGGGTTCGTGCTGAATTATGCACGTGAACGACTCAATTCAAGGTTTTCAATAACCATGCATACAACTCAATACTTGGAACTCAACAACACCAGAACTCAAGGAGTCAATGATACTACTCATCTCAAGAATGCTCGACTCGGAGGGTTCATGCAGAATTTGTGGGCATGAAATACTCAACTCAAGGACTCAATGATACTTCTCATCTCAAGACTGCTCGACTCATAGGGTTCATGCGGAATTATAAGCATGAGTTACTCAACTATAGGACCTTCATGGGTAACATGTAGTAGTCCCATGATTAGGAATATAATCCCAAAATTATTAGGAACTCAATACTCAAGACTTAGAACTTGAAGATACTACTCCTCTCAAAGAAAATCATGTTATGGAGTTCACACGGAATTATGGGCATGGACGACTTGACTCAAGGATCTCAATGATAATGTAGACTCATGAGTACATTCTCCTCCTTCTCATACTCACTTACTCGAGTCATGAAACAATTTATAACTAATTGTAGAAGACTCCTCGAAAAGTCTCAAAGGGACTTTCTCAAAATAACTCGGAAGAACTCTCAAGACTTAACTATTAACTCTACCTTGAATTTAAATTATGAATATAATGTTATGATTCATGTTTTCAATGATTTCTCGATGTTTAGAAGTAGTTTAGAGTGTTTAGAATCAATAGGGATTGAAGGAACCCCTTTAAATACTCAAATCGATAGTTCACAATTTAACTCAAAGACTTTCTTGAACTCCACTCTTAACTCTTCCTTGAATTTAAATTATAAATTCAAGGATCGTGACTTTATATATAGGATTTCATGATGATTGGATGTAGGTTGGATAGTAAATATCACTAAGAGAGGGAAGAAATGCTTTGAAAGATCGAATAGGGAATGAAAAATGGAGGCGGGCATGACTTGAAGTCCCTGGCACATCAGTGGCGCACCGCGCAATCCCTCAATTGACTGAGGCTTGTCTGGGGCGCATTGCAGGCATAGGGCACCAGCCCCGTAGGCGCAACATGGGCGTGCCACCCCAACCACGTTCCAGACGAATCCGATGAACTTTTCTTCAATTTTTCCGGCCTGACCTCGTCTAAACTCTTTTGGATGCTTAAACCCAACCTAATTATAGCGAATTCTACACCACAAACCCACCAGAAACAACACTCATTCGCAACGCTCACCTCAAGAATTCAACAAGAACTTCATTATCAAAAACGAAGCACAAAACATCAAGAACCCAACAAGATTATCAATATACTCAATCTCATGGATGAAATTCGTAAAAGAAACTCATGATTGGTGTGTGGGCGAACAAACCCAACACTATGGAAGCTTACATACCTCTTAGGATAAAATCCTTGGCGAAATCCCTCGAAGAATCTTGTTGAATGCCTTGAACCTTCCATCTTTTCTCCTCTTTTCCCTTTTTTTCTCTTCTTGAACTCCTCTAAAATCCCTAAGCGTATTTTAGGATTAAATAAAACTGATTCCAATCAGTTTAGACTCCTAAAATCTTACCGAAAACGTTTAAACCCGATTTGCTAAGGAAAGAACCAAAATACCCCTCATATTTTTGGGTAACTTTCCTTAATTGGGCAGCCCGACTTCAAATGGACATATCTCCCTCATATGAGCTTCAAAATGAGCAAACTTGGTGGCGCTGGAAAGAGGACTTAGAGATCTTTCATTTGATATCTTATGGGTCTCCTAACTCATCTTCCTCTAAAAGTTATGGTTGTTTGAAGTTGACTCAAAACTTAAAAAAAACTTAGGAATGACTTGAATGAACTCTCTTCTAAAACCCTAAGCGTATTTGGATTTATGAAAACTGACCCAAATCAGATTTGTCCCCAAAATATTACTAAAATCTGTTTTAAGCTGATTGGGTAAGGAAAAGACGAAAATACCCCTCATATTTTTGAGTAACTTTCCTTTATTGGACGTACAACCTGACTTCAAATCGGCATATCTCCATTATACGAGATCTTAAATTAGCAAACTCAGCGGTGTTGGAAAGGAGATTTCAAGACCTTTCATTTGATGATATCTTATGGGTCGCTTAACTCATCTTGTGCTAAATGTTATCGTTGTTTGAAGTTGACCCTAATTTTAAAAGAACTAAGGAATGACTTGAATGAATTCTCTTTAATTCTTTTTGGAAGTCAAGGTGCTATATCTAGTGACCTGACCTTAACACATAGGAAATTTAAAATTCCTTGTTAAAATCCTACTCACAATGAAGAAGGATTCGTGTCTTAGTTCACAATTTTTCCAGAGTGTTACATTATCTCCCCCTTGGGATCATTCGTCCTCGAATGACAGCTGGACTGGTTATGGAACAATGTTACTCTAACTATCTCTTCCGACTCATGAACTTGCCCACTAACACAGGCTGAACTAATTCGTACCAAGAGTTGGGACATTCTATAGCACCTAAATGACGAACGATGCTATTGTGAACAGAGTCACACTCTCTGAAGTTACCTTATCTGGAAAAAAGAAAATGTGGGCATGAAGTAAGAATAGGAATACCATGTCTGGGGTAATATGACTGCTAAATATTAAGCTTAGCAACACTCCTCAACTACGCTCTTCTTTCCTTATATCGTACCTCTTTGGCTGCAACTCCTAGTTCCCTCAAGGGTACATAAACTTCTCTTACCAAGGCCTGAGTCTAACCACACGCTCTTACTATATTCAAGTTTAACCCAAATCCTAAGGTTCGGGTTCAATACCTCTCTATAGGGAGTCTCATCCCAAGAACATTACTCTTTACTCCTCATTTAATCAACATTGGGCTCATATCAAGAACTACCTCATGATTAACAACATCCCATTCAAGCTTAGTATTCTAACAATTCCATGAAGTCTTACTAAACAACTCCTAATGAACGCCTTAAGAACCAGACCCTACACTTGGGAATAATGTAGGAAAATATGGGTTAGTACAAAAATGCACTAAGTATGATAGCCATGTATAAAAACCTTGAAATTGTGCTAAAAGGGACATTTTAGATGAATGCATGCAATATACTAAGTTAAAAGCATCATTTTTGAAGGTAAAGGGAAAGCATAAGTCATAAGCATAATCAACTCATAGATCATCATATCATAAGAGGAACATACCATAAATACCCTCAAAGCATACTTGTGTAATGCATGAATAAGATCCCATAATCCCACCCATACTAAGTAAAGCTTCTTGAGTAACTATAGTTCATAATTCATATTCTTGTTCATACTATCATAATGGGATAAGCCTTAACCGACATAGACCATGTGAGCTTAACATGGAATCTGGTGTCTACCCCACATCGAAAAGGGGTTGTCCTACTTGCCTAAGGTAGAACCATATTCTTAGCTTAGGTGGATCCACTAGCTAAATACCTATGAGGGCACATAGTTTATGGGATAAGTAGATTGCTTCTAGAAAACAGGAATCAACTATGGTAGAAGGCTTCCAGCTCATGAGATACATGCTTTGGGAACCTAGACTCAACTAAGGTAGAAGGAACCCATTTGGAAAGCCGGACTCAACTAGTGTAAAAGTTTCCATCTCATATTCATATCCACTCGGTGCTAAGCATTAGTTCCCATAGATTACATATTAAGTCTTGACTTAAGTCCATAATCATGGAAGAATGTCTTGACACTCAATCCAACATAATTCATACTATAGCTCATAGATTCAATAGGTGAGAATAGCCTTTCAACCTTAGAATCATCATATTATGAGAAGACCTTTCACATCATATCATAATCATACATAAGTGTGTACATGAGGATAACCTCTAACAACACAACAACTAGATCATAATCATATTCACTTTACTCTCAAAGTGTTCTTAAAGCATATACATAAATCTCACAATCATGCATAATTCAAATACCTTGCCCTTCAAGGACCATATATCATATTCCATCAACACATATAGAATTACTAAATTAGACGTGGCTGATAGCATAATTCAAACAACTCAATTACTACAAGCATAATCTCTTAATATACTTCTTTCATTAATTCACCCACATCACAAGGCCATACATTGGAAATATGAGGATTTCATGGATTCTTGGGAGATTTCATCATAAAACCATAACAAAACATCAATTCAATCATAATATAAAGTAATTAAATCAATAGAATCCTTTTTGAAAGGAATCCATGACTTGGAGTAAAACCTCCTTCAACCCTAGCCTCCACTTTCTTCTTTTTCTTCCTTGAAGTTCTAGAGAGAGAATTTTGGGAAAAAGTTGGTTTTGATTTGGGATTTTGGAATTATGAGGAAGATGACTTAATTTGGTGACTTAAAAACCTTATATAGTTAGTCTGTCACTTAATATCAACTAAAACTGGAAAACCCCATAATGCCCCCAAGTGTAATTGCCAAATGGCAATTTCAGGTCTCACCCACGACCACGGCCCGTGGGTGGACCCACGTGGCGTACTGGTGAATCGTGGGTCGGGGTTCTGAGGCTTGATTTTTCAGGCTTGACCTACACCCCTCACCCATTGGGCATGGCCTTACCCACAAGGCATGGGTGCCCTCCGTGGGTCACTGCCCAGGCAGCCTCTAAGGGTCCTCCCCAATGACCCATGGTTGGTCCTTGGGGTTTGAACCTTGATGTTCTAATATGAAAACTTATATTTTAAGGTACGGGGAGGTACATTCAAGGCTCTAACCCAAATGTCAAGCTCTAGTTTAGCCTACTAGTTTCCGGAGTGTTACAATATCTCCCTCTTGGGAACATTCGTCCTCGAATGACGATCTAGACACCTTACAAAATTAAAGACTCAAAATTAGAAGCCCAACATGTATGAAACATCAAAATAATGCACAATCCAAAGGAGGAAACATCAACTCCATCTCAAAACATAATCAATGCAATACAAGAAAGTAGGAACTACATCTAACAACCCAATATGCATGAAACTCAACATTTCTCATATCCATAGGAGGAACTACCTTCTCTAACTAAAAACATGCTCAACACAATATCATGGAGCCATTATGCAATTACTCTCAAAAGCGTACTATTTAGCATGTTCATCAACTCACATCATGAAGTCAAATAGGCAACTTATATTAAATGCACAACAACATGAGGAAATATCAATCATAAAAACTCATTTTCTTACTAAACATGAATTTCATTAAGAACATGCATAACATAAGGAAATCATGGAGAACACATATACTCTCATGACTCCCAAAACACTAAAACACAAGAGGAATTATTTACCTCAAGCTTGAATAGGAGTAGAAGGAAAGAAATGAGGATATCGGGACTTCATATCGGTCTTGGCCTCCCAAGTAGCACCCTCAACTAAATGATTTCTCCACAAGACCTTCACGGAAGCTATTTCCTTGTTTCTCAATCTCTTGACTTGCCGGTCTAGTATATCTACCGAAACCTCTTCATATGAAAGGCTTTCGTCAACTCCCATCCTTCTAGGGGAATAATGGACGCCGGATCTCCAATACACTTCTTAAGTTTAGAAACATGAAATACCAAAAAAACTAGGGCCAATTCATTTGGCAAATCCAACTCATAGGCAACCTTACCAATACATTTCAAAATTTGATATGGGCCTATATATCGAGGACTAAGTTTCCCTTTCTTGCCAAATCTCATCACACCCTTCATGGGTGAGATTTTCAAATAGACCCAATCATTAAATTCAAATTTCTAGATCCCTCTTTCTCACATCAGCATAAGACTTTTGTCTACTATGAGTCATTCTCAACCTCTCTCTAATGAGTTGAACTTTCTCAATAGCTTCATAAACCAATTCTGGACCAATAAGAGCAATTTTACCTACCTCAATCCAACCAACTGGAGACCTACATCTCCTACCATACAAGGCATCAAATGGAGTCATACCGATACTAGAGTGATAACTATTATTGTAGGCAAACTATATTAATGCCAAGTGGTCATCCCAATTAACCTTGAAATCTATAACACATGCCCTCAACATATCTTCTAATGTTTGAATGGTATGCTCCGCTTGCCCATCTGTTTGGGGATGAAAAGTCGTGCTAAGCTTAACCTTAGTACCAAGCCCTTTTAGAATGGCTTCCAAAAGTGTGAAGTAAATTGAGTACCCCGATCTGAAATAATAGATAAAGGGACCCCATGCAACTTCACTATCTCACTTATATACAACTTGGCATAGTCTTCCGCCGAATGAGAAACCTTGACAGGAATAAAGTGGGCTGATTTTGTCATTCGATCTATAATGATCCAAATAGAATCATGTTGCCTTCGGGTGCGAGGCAAACCCACAATAAAGTCCATATTCACATCTTCCCACTTGGAAGTGGGAATACTTATATTTTGGGACAAGCCTCTCGACCTTTGATGCTCAACCTTAACTTGTTGACAATTAGGAAATTTGGCTACAAATCCCGCAATATCCCTCTTCATACCATTCCACCAATAGACTTCCCGTAGATCACGATACAACTTGGTGGCTCCCGGATGAATAGAATATTGAGAACTATGAGCTTCCTCTAAAATTTCTTCCCTCAAACCATCAACATTCGGAACACATAATCGACCTTGGTACCTAAGTACCCTATCTCCCCCTTGGGAGAAAGCCTCAAAGAACTTCTTGAGTACCGACTCTTTCAACTCAACTATTACAGGATCAAGATCTTGCTTAAACTTCACATCCATCACAAAGGACGATTCGGAACCATTATGGACCATGACACCACCCTTGGTGGAATCCACTAGTTGGACACCTAGCCGGGCCAATCTATGCACCTCACGAACCAATTCTTTCTTTTCATCCTCTACATGACCCACACTACCCATGGACAACCTACTAAGTGCATCCGCTACAACATTAGCTTTGTCGGGGTAATAAAGGACACCCATGTCATAATCCTTCAAAAGTTCTAACCACCTCCATTGTCGAAGATTCAAGTCCTTTTGGCTAAATACATATTAAAGACTTCTATGATATGTGAAAATATCCACATGGACCCCATACAAGTAATGTCTCCATATTTTCAAGGCAAATACAACCGCCGCTAATTCAAGATCATGGGTAAGATAATTCTTCTCATGAATTTTAAGTTGCCTTGAAGCATAGGCAATCACTTTACCATTTTATATGAGGACACATCCAAACCCCACTCTAGAGGTGTCACAATATACAACAAAACCATATGTACCCTCCAGTAAGGTTAACACCGGAGCAGAAGTAATTCTATCTTTCAACTCTTGGAAACTTTTCTCACAAGCCTCCGACCACTGAAACTTAGCCTTCTTTTGAGTCAAAGCCGTCAACGGAGAAGCAATGGAGGAAAACCCCTCAATAAACCTCCTATAGTATCGGCCAAACCCAAAAAGCTTCTAATGTCGGAAGGTGTTAGAGGTCTAGGCCAACTCTTGACCACATCCGTCTTCTTAGGATCTACCTCAATACCCTTGCTTGACATAATATGACCAAGGAAAGCTACAGACCTCGACCAAAATTCACACTTGCTAAACTTCGCAAAAAGTTGTTGGTCCTTAAGAACTTGCAATACAAATGTCAAATGGTCCACATGTTCATTCTCACTCTTTGAATAGATCAAGATATCATCGATAAACACAATCACGAACATGTCTAAGTATTGCCTAAACACTTTATTCATCAAGTCCATAAACGCAGTCGGAGCGTTTGTAAACCCAAATAATATAACCACAAATTCATAGTGACCATATTGGGTTCTAAAGTCCGTCTTGGGAATATCAACCCCTCTCACCCTCAATTGGTGATAACCCGAACGAAGGTCAATCTTAGAGAAATAACTAGCCCCTTGAAGTTGGTCAAACAAATCATCAATTCTCGGAAGAGGATATTTATTCTTGATGGTCACTTTATTCAATTGATGATAATCAATGCACATTCTAAGAGACCTATCCTTCTTTCTAACAAACAATATCGGACCACCCCATGGAGAGATACTCGGTCGGATAAAATCCTTATCTAGCAAATCTTTTAATTGCTCTTTCAACTCTTTTAACTCTGTCGGAGCCATTCTATAACGAGGAATGGAGATAGGTTGCATATCCGGTAAAAGGTCAATACCAAAATCTATTTCCCGCTCGGGAGGAATACCGAGTAAATCATCGAGAAAGACTTTTGGAAACTCATTCACTATTGGAACCGACTCTAGAGAAGGGGTTTTGGATTCAACATCCTTCACCCTAACAGGATGGTAAATACACCATTTGGAGATCATCTTCCTAGCTAGACAAATTGACCTCTGGGCATAGAATCTCCCCCCTTCCACTCTAAGATATGCTCACTTGGGAATTGGAACCTAACCACCCGAGTCCTACAATCGATAGAGGCATATGTGCATGCAACCAATCCATACCCAAAATCACATCAAAGTCTAACATGTCTAACTCCACCAAATCCACCAAAGTAACTCTATAGGACAAGGAAATGGGACAACTTCTATAAACCCTCTTAGCCACTACTGAGTCACCAACCGGGGTAGAGACCGCAAAAGGTTCTACTAACACTTCGGGGAGTATTTCAAACCTCATGGCCACAAAAGGTGTCACAAAGGACAAAGTAGCACCGGGATCTAACAAGGCATATACATTAATAGAAAAGACTTTTAACATACCGGTCACCACATCTGGGGAGCTCTTGGTCACCTTGGGATTGAAGAGCATAAAAGTGGTTTTGCTTTTAGGCATTGGAGTTTGAACCACTTGGAGGAGCTTATTTATCTTCCTTTTCCTTAACGTTGAGCATTGGACAATCTCTCACCTTGTGGCCACTCTTTCCACAACCATAGCAACTGTCTGAGCCAACTAGGCACTTACTATCATGTTTTCTTCCATATTTTGCACAATTAGGCCTAGCAACATAAGAACCACCACTATTACCTCCTTGAGGTTTAGGGTTAGACACCTTATCCTTGTTGACCCTTGGAGAAGCATTTGAGGAACCTTGGTTGGAAAACCTTTGCTTGAACCTTGGTCGACCTTGTCCATCGGACTTAGCATTGGAGAAGTTCCCATCACTGGTTCAAGCTCTTTTCGCCTCCCTATTCTTTTTCTTGAGTTTTAACTCCTCAATTTGTTGAGCGTACACCATAAGCCTTGAGATATCCATGTCATGATGGAGCATTGTCGTACGACATTCTTCTTCAACCAAGTCGAACACACCCGTCAAAAACCTACTCATCTCATCCCTCGAATCCGCCACCATAGTCGGAGCATACTTGGACAATTGAGTGAATCTTAGGGAATACTCTTTCACGCTCATGCTTCCTTGACGAAGGTTAATCAACTCTTTCACCTTAGCTTCCCTCAACTCTCGGGGAAAGAATCTATCAAGAAACGCTAATTTAAACACCTCCCATTCTATGGGTATTTTATTTAAAAAATATATTATTTAGACTGGTTTACGAGTCGCCACTTAATTTTAAAGTAAAATTAAGAAAACTGTTGTTTTCAAAAGACTAAAACAGGAATCTAATGAAAACTTAAAGGGGTTCGGGGGTTCTTATTAGCATTTCGGGAAGGGTTTGAAAGCACCCGAAATGCCCGCTAACATGCGGTTATCCGACAATTAATTTATTTGGCTAAAATAATTTAACTTAGCTTGAATTGCAAATGTGAACTATTTGGTAGTTAGGACCATTTTTTAAAAAAAGGAAAATAAAATAAAATAAAATATTGAGATATTATCTAAGTGGAGTATTTCATAAACTTATTTATTTATTTATTTTTAAAGTCAAGTGAAAGACGAGTAATTTAGTTAAGTAATTAATTCAAAATGGGTGTCTTTCGGGGATCTGAATATTTTTTACCTTAAGATTAACGACAAATACTAACAAGCAAAACAAACACAGTAAAGTAAAGAGGGAAAGAGGGTTGGACCCAAATCTGGTTTCTGTCCGCCTGGACCAGTATTTGGGCCCATTTTCGTTTTGGACCTTTGGTCCATTTAAATAATCGGTACCTATCCTAGTCTAAAATAAGATAGAAATGTATTTTTTTCTCCTTGGGCCTTAGGCCCAGTTCTTTCACCTGTCCTAGATTATAACAAGATAATAACAAGGGCTTAGGCCCCAAAATAACAAAAATACAATTCCCGGAACTAAGAGTGGGCCTTTGGTCCAATCTTTTCAAATTCCCGATCTGCTTCATACTCTTTCAATTCTGGGACCTGTTCGTCAATTTTTGTGGCTGGCTGACTCGGAAGGAAAAGATTTTAGCCTTTATGGCTCTCTCGAAATGCAAGGGAAATGAGTGAGTTCGTGGAGAACTCGGGCAAATGTCACATGTGGACAAAACAAAGGAAAAGGATTAATACATATTATTTTTTTTAAAACAATAAAATAAAATAAATAAATGACAAAATAAACAAAATAGAAAAAAGAAAAAAAAATAAATAAGGAAAAAACAAATGACAGAATCCTAATACAGCCAAATGGAACTATATAATATCTTATGAAATATATAATGATAGTAATCCTTAATAACTTGCATTAATCAAGCAGCAGTAAATCACACATTTCCAGAATTAGATAATCCTTAGAAGGGGGAATTAACAACTCGCAACAATCGATAGTTATAAAGTAAGAAATCTAGACTATTGCCCCATTAATAGTTCTAACGCACATATGGAGGATAGCGTCATTAAAATATAAATTCCAGCTTAACAAAAGATGCAGCAAAACAACGAAATAACCTCTAAGATTGATAATTTGTGCTAAACAAACGCCTATGAACTATATTAAACAATACGCCTAATTATCCAGATAGCACAAAACTTGGATGCACGACGGGAAAGGAAGGAGAAAAAGAAAAGAAAAGGACGGTAACCTAGAAAGCATGCGCTTAACCGGGACTCACTGATTAAACACGAGTTAGCGGACTGAAACTCTCTAATCAAAACTTAACATGCTAGTGACATTTTAACTCAGACGAACAAGGTGTCATATAAGAGAATGTACCATTATCAGATAGCTTTAAGGAAATAGTTGATCCTACGCTCATTCTAACTATCTAGGAGAGACTAGGCGGTTAAATCAAAATGGATTTAGACTTCAAATTGTAGGTCAAGATTCATGAAAAAATGACCACTTTACCCCTCCGAAATCACTTATAGAGAAAAAAAAAAAAAAACTCCACTCAAGTTTGACATACTCAAAGCCAATCAAAGCAAGTCAAATAATCAGACCCAAAATTTATTTATTTTTTAGAATATGGAGGGAGCAACACCATATCCGAATGACCAAACATGACGACGTCACTATTCCACCATTAAACCAAACTCGTCGACCTTAATCTCAGAGAGGTATAAACAAGCACGACATCCACGAGGAAAGCACTGTTTGAGCAGTAAAACAGGTACATGACCAACTTGAAGAAAGGACCATACCAAAGACAACCCTCAAGTCAAAATAAGAGTAGTGAGCTATAGTCGAAACAAAAGTAAACGATGAAGGAAACGACCGACACAACTAACCCATCGATGAATCCAACCGACATCATAATATGGCAAATAAGAACCTTTCAGAATTAAGCATACCACACACAAGAGTCTCATTTCGACGACAAAAAAAAGAGACTGGAGCATCATAATAGAAAAAAACATACTACCTTTTTGAGGGCAGCGAGCTGACGCGAGACGAGCTGATGAGCGGCAACTTTCACGCAAACGCGAGACAAAAAACAAAGAAACAGCGGACTCAAGCAAAAATCTCAACCCCAACTTAGTTTTGAAGAAGCACCGGCAGCGAAACAAAACAGAGAAACTTGGATTGTTCTCTGTTTTTAGTGTATTTAGTACGTATTTTGACTACTTTGCTTAAGACACTCTTTTATTTTGCTCTCATAACATTCTCAACTACAAAAGTCTCCAATCTTTTTTCTAACCTCCTCTTTACAAAATGACAGAAAAGATGTTAAAATAGGGGAAATTAGGGTTCGAAAATGGGGGGAAAGGGATCCAAATTCCCTTGAGACAAGGCCCATTTTCGAATTCAAATTCAAGAATCTTTCACCATTTAGGATAAACACCTTTTTTTTCTAAAATTTCGCCCCATTCCGAAAGAGGAAAGGAGACAGACGCGTGCCTTTTGCTCGCTGTGATTGTACCAATCGAAAGGGACGTTGGAGTTGGATGTTAACGTTGTGTATTGCTTCTTGATTCGGGTCGATTTCTGGGCTGGGTTCTCTAGGAATCTGCTGGGTTTGCGTCTGGATTTTGGGTTCGTTTGAGGTTCTGGGTTTCTGCTCACGTTTTGGAGAAGATGTCAGCAGTGGGGTCAGCTGGTACTGTTGTTTGTATGTTGTTGTCATGTAGTGTGTTTGCTGGGTATCTTTTATGTATTGGGTTAGTGGGTATTGGGTCGGGTTATAGGAGTTGGGCTAGGATTAATTAGGAATTGGGATTAGAATGGGAATTTCTGGTGGGCTGGAACGTATGTATGGCTGGAAATGGGTATTGTACATTGTTGTTATTATTATACTTTGTGAGTTTGGGGAATTAAAAGGGTGTGGGCTGATAATTGATTTAAATTGGGGGCAAAAATGGGGCCACAAATGTAATTGAAAAGATGACCGAATGAATCGCAAATTTGGCCATGTGAATTAAGAGTTTTTACCAAAATTGAATTTAGTCGGTGAATTCGGCTAAATATTAAATAAGACGGATTAATATTAATTAATTAATGAGCTTCTTAATCTCAACGGAATAAAATAATTAACTCAATCAAACTAATTAATTCAACAACATACCTATAATTCAAACTAAATTAAATTAGTAAGGTGTTCAACGTTAAAAATAAATGAAATATTTTCAAGATAGTTTTAAAGTATTTGTAAAATATATTGGTTACATACGTAACAATATAGAACATATTTATTGTTTAAAATACTTAAAATATTACAGAAGTGAATAAGATTCTTAAAATATCTCGAAATATATTTTGAATTTTTATAAAGTCAATTATTTCAAATCGTTTGAAATTTGAGAAGCTCGATGATTAATTTATATCGTGGAGGTCCAAAATTGGGTGTCAACAACGGGACCCGCTCCTACCGGCCCATTTCTCTTCCATTGATTATACCATACTTGAGCAACACTCTTCAATTGGTAAGCGGTTAACTCCGTTTTCTCTACCGAAGTCACCCCCATAACGTCAAGTATTTTACAAACCTCATCCATAAATTCTTGAGGATCCTCTTCCACTTTGGAGCCATGAAATTCGAGAGGGTTCATTCTAGGACAATCTCTAACCCTATAAGTAGCTGAATTCACATTAGGATTCACCGGAGCTACAACTTCTCTATTGGCTTGAGCCGTCATGACTTGAGCCAACATTTGGAAAGCCGACCTAAACTTCGCATGGGTCACATTTTCAACCACGTGATCAATCAGAGCTTGATTATCTTGAGGAGGAGCTCCTCGATTCACATTCTCATCTTCCATCCTCCTAGAGTTAGCCTTTCGTGTATTCATATCCCAAAGACAAAAGAGAAGGATTAGGAGAGGGACTTTATAGATTTAAAATCTAAGGCACGACTTAAGAGTAATGAAAGAAGTGTAGTTTCCTAATCATCTTATTGCCTCTCATTCATAAATGTGGCGCGCTTCACACTTATGAACAAGACTCTACTACACATGGCTTATGAGATATCAACCTAGAATCATTCTAAGCCTTGTTCTCTGATTACCAAGCTTGTCACGACCCAAGGGTACCCCCTTAGACGTAACAAGTCACATAGAACCCTGAAAAGGCACCATGTAAACCACTTATCATATCATAACATAAGCATAGAACAATAAAGAGTAAAAACGCATTTCAAGACCAAAATCTTTATAAAGGAAAGCAGAGGTCTAGATTTGTCTCAATATAGCCATCTATTACGATAGTTCAAATGAAAAGGGACACATCCCATACAACATAGTCCGAAATGAATTACTAGAAATGAAACTACAAGTGACACATCCGTCCTTGAATCATGAGGACTCACCACAAGCTAATCCAAGCTTGAACCAAATGATGACCGCCTTAAGAACCGAACCCTACACTTGGGGAAAATGTAGGAAAATATGGATTAGTACAAAAATGCACTAAGTATGATAGCCATGCATAAAAACCTTGAAATCATGCTAAAAGGGACATTTTAGTTGAATACATGAAATTTACTAAGTTAAAGCATCATTTTTGAAGGTAAAGGAAAAGCATAAGTCATAAGCATAATCAACTCATAGATCATCATATCATAAGATGAACATAACATAAATACCCTCAAAGAATACTTGTGCAATGCATGAATAAGATCCCATAATCCCACCGATACTAAGTAAAGCTTCTTGAGTAACTATAGTGCATAATTTATATTGTTCATACTATCATAATGGGATAAGCCTTAACCGACATAGACCATGTGAGCTTAACATGGAATCTGGTGTCTACCCCACACCGAAAAGGGGTTGTCCTACTTGCCTAAGGTAGAACCATACTCTTAGCTTAAGTGGATCCACTAGCAAAATACCTATGAGGGCACATAGTTTATGGGATAAGGAGATTGCTTCTAGAAACTCAGACTCAACTATGGTAGAAGGTTTTCATCTCATGAGATACATGCTTTGGGAACCTAGACTCAACTAAGGTAGAAGGAACCCATTTGGAAAGCCGAACTCCAATAGTGTAAAAGCTTCCATCTCATATTCATATCCACTCGGTGCTAAGAATTAATTCCCATAGATTACATATTAAGTCTTAACTTAAGTCCATATTCATGGAAGAATGTCTTGACACTCAATCCGACATAATTCATACTATAGCTCATAGATTCAATAGGTGAGAATAGCCTTTCAACCTTAAAATCATCATATTGTGAGAAGACCTTTCACATCATATCATAATCATACATAAGTGTGTACATGAGGATAACCTCCAACAACACAACAACTAGATCAAAATCATATTCACTTTACTCTCAAAGTGTTCTTAAAGATATATACATAAATCTCATAATCATGCATAATTCACATACCTTGCCCTTCAATGACCATATATCATATTCCATCAACAATTACTACATTAGAAATGGATGATAACATAATTCAAATAACTCAATTACTACAAGTATGATCTCATAATATCCTTCTTTCATCAATTCACCACATCACAAGGTCATAAATTGGAAATATGGGGATTTCATGGATTCTTGGGAGATTTCATCATAAAACCATAACAGAACATCAATTCAATCATAATATAAAGTAACTAAATCAATATAATCATTTTTGAAAGGAATCTATGACTTGGAGTAAAAACCCTAGCTTTTGGGGGAATTACTAGTTTTGAAATTGAGTTTGGAGGGACTCCATGGATGAAGACTATCCATGGACGAAGGACTACCATACCTTAGCTATGAGTCAAGAAATTCTTTAGGATTTTCTTAGAGGTAAAAAGATGAAAACGACCCTGTTTAATATTTTTCCGTCGGCTAATTTGTCACAGCACTGTATCAGGTTACTAAAATGGTCATAACTTTTTACTCAAACCTTGGATTGTTGTGAAATTTGTGGCGTTGGAAAGAAGATTTAAATACCTTTAATTTGATAGGTTATGAACCACGTAACTCTTTATTTTCTGAACGATATGATCGTTTGAAGTTGACCCAAGTAGAATCTTACATCAAAACTTAGTCGATAAGGAAACTTTCAACTTTACTTTGTATTAGGAGTTTCTAGTGACCTTAATTAATATTCAAAATCATTCTAACACTAGAGAATTTAAATTTACACATATGGGAAATTTAATAATCACCTGATATGACCCTACAAGTAAATGAAGAATGGTTCGAGTCTTAACTGAGAAATTTTCGGGGTGTTACAATATATTTGCCCGATCTTTTTTCTTTTCTCAAACTCGATTCAACTCATACCCACTTTAGTTCTATGTTCTAATTTCATGAAATTTCACAAACCCAGATCACTTTCAATGAAACCCACACAAAACTCAATCAAGAGACTCAACTATTGCACAAAACCCTCACCTCAAGGATTTCAAAGACCTCAATTTATCAATTTAACTCAAGAACTTCTCAAGAACTCAATAATCAACTTCAAGAATGAAAATATGGGTAAGATTTTACATGATTGGCATGAGGGAGAACAAACCCAACACTATGAAAGTTTACATACCTCGAAAGAATCAAATTCTTGGCGACAATCCTCAAAGCTCGCAAGAATCTTGAACGCTTGAAGCTTTTCTCCCTTTTTTGCTTTGTGAAATTAGCCCTAGTTTTTTGAATGTTTTTAGACATGGGTGTAAACTGATTTTAGTCAGTTTTGATCCCTAATTGGGTGAAAACACGCTTAAGGGTAATGGGGTAAGGAAAAGACCAAAATACCCCTCCTTAATTCGGATGAATTTTCCTTAATCTGACAGGATGAACTCAAATGGGAATATCTCCCTCATATGAACTCGGAGTTTTGTAAATTTTATGGTGTTGGAAAGAGGACTCAGAGATCTTTCATTTGATACCTTATGGGACAGCTAACTCAAATTGGCTTTTTCCAATTTAGTTCTTTCTAAAATTAGCTCTTTTTAAGACCGAAGTGTTACAACTATTATCTTTTGTAACAACATCAACTATTGCAGAGATGATAACGGACTATAATCAAAGGCATTATACTTATTTTATTTAGATATTCAACGTAAATAAAATATTCATTATACTTTATCTTTCTAATATACAAAATATCAAATGCATCAAAACTTACATTTATTTTTCTAACTAGTGAGCTTGTCCGCGCTTCACGCGGTTATAAATATTAAACGGTGATAAAAAAATTATAATTTTATTAAATGTAATATTGATGTAAGAGATGGTTGGTTAAGTACTTAGTAGAGTTCCATTAAAGTTATAAGTTTTTTACTATTTTGAACAAAACAAATTGCAATAAAAAATTCACATAAGATACAAAATAAAGAGAACTCATACCAATAAAAATGCAACATCATTCTTAATTTCTTACTCATTAAAAATAAAAGGAAAAATATGAAATCAGTATACATGTCTTCCGAGTTCTTATGGACGTCCACTTCCACAAGCCGATCACCACCCTTCATCTTATTTTTCCAATCAAATTAAAATATGAATATAATAAACAACTAAAATATAACAACGTAAAATGTTATCGTTGACACCCAATTTTGACCGACCTTTAACCCTTTTGGGAATGCTATTCGATTAAATACGTATTTTTAAAACATATTTTGGGTTTAAAATTTTAATTGATTTTGTATAAGAATTATATATTTTAGTATGCTTGATTTATAAAAATTATTGTAATTATTATTAAAATATTATATTTATCGATAGTTAAACTCAAAAAATTAGTTTACTTATTTATTTAAATGTTTTAAAATGTAGAGATGTTTATTTTATATGAAAATGTTTTAATTTGTGTTGTATTTTATTAATCGAATAAAATTTCCTTAATTTTCCTCCAAATCATTTAAATTTCAGCCTATTTTGTTCTAATTCATTTAGATTCTAACCTCGTTAATTCAATTGCTATTTCAATTATAGTCATTTTGAACACAAATCTGAGAGCCTCATCTTTTGAACCTACCCGTCCATCTCCCATTTTAAATCTCCATCCTTCATCCGAATTTAATAGACGGATGAGATTAAATCCTTTACCTCTTTCCTATTTCAATCTAAAGGAACCAAAACCCTAAAATATTTTGATTCTCTTCTTCCCCTTTCTCTTCTCTCAAAATCTGCCACCTCTTCCTGTATCTCCTCTCTTTTCTTCCATCGCCGCCTCTGCTTCGTTCTCCTCTTTCTTTTCCTCATCCGACAGCCGTCAGCGAAGGCGAGCAGCCGCGAAACTCCAGCAGATGGATAGTGATGGCGAGCTCCGACAGGCGCGCGAAGACCACCAACGAACCTCCATCGCTGGAAGCAGCTCCAGCCGACGAGGACCACCGAAAACAGTAGCTCCGTGCAACGACGAGCAACAGCAGCAGCCGCCAGTGAGAACTCCAGCGCCACCAGTCGCCTGCTTCTTCGGCGAAGACAACAAAGAGCACTGCTTCTCCAATGATCAGTCACGAAGACGAGCCCTGCCTCGGACCATGTTGGCTCAGTACAAGAGCTTTGGGTTTTGGTTGGTTAATGAAGGATCTCAACAGGTACATTTTCTAGTTCGACTTCTTAGTTTAATTATAGAATCGATGATTCCATTCTTTGTTTGCATGAATGGCCATGAAATATGTTTTAAAGAGTGATGTCCTTATGATCTTGAGTTTGGAGACTTGTTAAGTTATCAATGTGCTCAGGGGCGGCTGGTAAGCTTTTAAAAAAAGACTTTGGCCTTAGGCCCCCAAGTTTAGGGGGCCCCATTTTTTGGGTTCTTAGGTAGGATTAAACTAAAAAAAAAAAAAACTAAGACTTTAAATTCAAACCAAATTAATGAGATGACTTCATATGACTATTACTTTTTACCTTTTTAATGTGTACTTTTTTAATTGTACAAGTTATCTTTTTTTTTTTTTTTACCTTATTCTTTTTCTAATTTATTTTTATATATTCTATCCTTCTCTCTTCCTCTCTTCTATTTCTTCTCTCTTTTTCTTTTCTAATCTTATATCTCTCTTAATCAAAACTTAA